>VXBC01007513.1:0-70087 GCA_013399945.1 Ploceus nigricollis
CCCCGGGATGCTGAAGATGCTGTCCGTGGACTTGACGGGAAGTACGTGTCCATTTCGCGTGTTTGCCCCGGCTACTGAGAGAGAATCGGGGTTTATCTCGCTGGTCCCTGTGCTTTTGTAGTTCTGTCATGGACTGAAAGGTTTAACCCAGACCGTTGGTGGACTCGTTGCAGGGTGATCTGCGGCTCCAGGGTCAGAGTGGAAGTATCCACGGGGATGCCGCGCCGCTCCCGCTACGACCGGCCCCCTGCCCGGCGCCCCTTCGACCCCAACGACAGATGCTACGAGTGTGGTGAGAAAGGCCACTATGCCTATGACTGTCACCGCTATAGCCGGCGAAGGAGGAGCAGGTACGTGCGGGGCCGGGGCGGCCGCGTTGCTTCGCCAGCTCGCTTTTGTGTAGTTCTTGTTAGCAAAGAACACATTGTTACACCAGTTTTCTTTAAACTTTAACGCTAGAATAAATGTATAGGTGTATATTACAATTTGTTGCTATTTCTATCAAATGTTAATATTTTAATAATCAACCTGGTCAAAACCTTTCAGGTTTCTTCGTTTGAGTCAGTCGCCTTGATTCAGAATGTCACGAGCCTTAAGATTTCATGCTGAGGCGCCTTGCAAATCCGACACTTAAGATCCTCCTAGACCTTGAGGTGATCAGCATAAGAGGCCAGATCCCCTCGAGCCATCTACACGTAGCTTCACCTTATTCTTTAAGGGCAGAAAATTTGAGACGGTGACCGCCGTAACAGTAAATTTGGCTTTCAGTTGGGGCCCCCCTCCGGTTTAGAAAGAGGAACACCAGATTGACCACATTCCCACCTAGAAAAATCTTCTTGCGTCAATCAAGCCTCACCCTGGCTCATTGGGCTGTCAGTTTGATCGTCGTTAGATTGAAGAGAACACCTACCTAGATGCAGCGCTCGCCTATAGATACTTCTAGATCGTCTAGATCTGCTAGACCTTGGGCCAAAGAGGGTCGACCTGCAAACTTGCAAGGTTTATTTTAAATACGCATTACAGTGTTTTCTATTCTAATGTAATTCTGCAATGTAATTCAGCTTTTAACATTTTTCTAGGTAGTAAAAATGCTCAAGACAAGTAGGCCCAGACATTTTTCCAACTGACAGATGCTAGTGGTGTGTTTTTGTTGTTTTGTTTGGTTTGGTTTTTGATTTTTCTTTTTTTTTTTTAATTTTAAATCCTCTTTTTAGTTGTCTGAAAAAAGTTTTGGCTTCAGCAGGGCCTCACAGGTGCGGGTTGCTGCAGCTGTCTGCTGATACCTGTTTTTTCTAACCTAAACCCAGGTCCCGGTCTAGATCCCGCTCGAGGTCCCGAGGAAGAAGGTATTCCCGGTCACGCAGCCGCAGCCGTGGTAGGAGGTGTGTTTGAGTTTGTCTTTTATTCCTGTTGTCTTCTTTTGCCCCAGAAAAGCTACACTTCAGCAACTCTTGGAATTGCTTTCTTTGCAGGTCCAGGTCAGCTTCCTATCGTAGGTCCAGGTCCGTGTCTCCTCGTCGGTCTAGGTCCGTGTCTCCCCGCAGGTCCCGCTCGGGTTCCTTGAAGAGATCAAGGTAATTAGTACTAATTTTTACTGTGTGATTTATTTTTGTTGGTGTTTTCTTGTTTTAATTAGAATCCAAAAGGTATTGGATAGCAGATTTCAAAAGATGCTGACCTGTAGAAGTCAGCATGCTTTAAAAAGTTTCTGATAATCCTAGTTAAATTTACAGGCTTGCTAATGAGTTTTGAGACCTTACCTTGAGACAGTGGCATTTCCCATGATTGAATTTCTTTGTCTAAAATGTCTAATGATCATGTAGGTATATGATCACGTAAGTCTTACATTTACAAGTAGATAATTTATATAGTGCTGTAATTGTCATCACTTCTTCTTGAGTTTATTTATTTTAATTTATCCCAATTTTTAAATTGCAGGTCTAGATCAAGATCCAGATCTAGATCCAGATCTGTTACATGGCCCCGAAGCAGGTATGTGACTATAGGTACTTGGTAAAAGTTGCTTGGAAGTCTCGTTAGGCTCTCTAACAACGCTTAAGGTTTTTTCCCAGGAAAAGATGTTTTTTCTCTCCACTGACTTAGGGGTCTGTCGTTTTAAAAAGCAGTGCAGAAGATTGTTCTTCTTCTTTTTATTCTTTTGCGGACCACTAACATCTAGGTCACCATAGTCATCACAAATACTGGTTTGATCAGGTTGCCTTAACAGCTAACAAATGTAGAATTAATCTCAAAAGTTTCTTTTTCTTTGTGTAGCACACACAAGATTGTGGATTTTTCCCATTATTTTTCCAAGAAAGCAGGATTCCCTTCCAGTAGTGTGTTAATGTTTTATTGTCTGCAGCCAGGCAAGTCTTGAAGGGCTTGCTGGTGTCCTGAGTGTTACAGCTGCAGTTCCAGCTCTGTTGAATATCTGTGTCAATCTGCAGGAGCTGATTTTGATTTGAGATAAACACCTGTCAGAATTATTGTGTGCTAGTAAGCGTGTCACAAGAGTAACAGTCAGATTCTAAAGGAACACAGGATGCTATTTGTTCCCTTAAACTTTACTTGATAGTAAGTAAGTGCAGCCTGTGCTTCATGGAGCCTTGTCCTGGCAGCAGGGCTGACTGGGTGTCCTAGACAAGAACAAGAGTAAATGGAAATTCTGCTCTGGATATGGAATTGCTTATGGCCCAGCCTATCCCTGTGCCTGCTGTGCTGGTTTTAATGGCTGCTCTTTGAAACAAGGAACAGTCAACCATGAAGAAACACAGGAAAATACTTCAGCTAAAGGCAGTAGGTGGAAAAGCCCACAGCTGAAGGTGGAATTTTCTGAAGATGGACAGCAAGCAATGATGGGAGTTTTAAGGGAGAGGAGAGATGAAGACCAGATGGCTTAATCAAGAGCAGAAACTCACACAAATGGTCCAGAAGCTGCTAAAGAGAGAAGAAGGTTGCCCAAGGCAGTACAGCAGTGCCTTGTGCCAGAGCAGAGTGTTTCTCTGGCTGGGTACACCTGTGACTAAACCATGTTGAATCTTAGTACTGGTTGTTCCAACATGACTTAATCATGGCTTATCACTGTCCACTGTCAGTGATGAGCCAGAAACAGCTACAGTCAGCAGACTCTCAAAGAGGAAAGCATCTTGATTTTGCCACCATTGTTTTCTCTTTTTTGGTACCATGCTGGTTTTCTGCAGGGTAAAGGATACTTGTAGTGACACTTCTGGACCATTGTGTGACACTTAGCGTTTTAAGCAGGGATTAAGTTACTGAGGCATAGGACATTACAAATGTACAACTAGACAGAAGTGGCAAAAGAATTGTGCTTATGTAATTGAAAGATTATTTCTTCACAGAAGAGTCCAAGGAATGCATTGCACCCAGAGACAGGCTCTGGGTTCATGAGGGAGACGGACTAAATGAGTACATGACATTTGCTGGTTTGACAGTGTCACAACACACATCTGGAAATTGTTGTGGAAAGCCTTGGATGTGGAATGTAGAACACTTCTTGGGGGACCTCAAAATTTCAGTGAGGCTTTCAGGCAGTATTAGTGTTCCTGTGGTGTAGCAGCCTCAAAGGTGGACATTTTCCACATTTTTTTCATAAGGACTAAGTTCAAACATTAAAAAAAATACTTGAAGTAAGTGGATATATAAGATGAACTTCACAGAGAAGATACTTCTAGGAATGAGCTGTCTGCAGCTGCAGTGGCAGATGCTGCTTAAGTCTAATAAAACCTGCAAGTTTAGAGCATGGCTTTTTATTAGCTCTCTGAAAATACTGGTCAGGATTTGGGTTGTTTCTGTGTTCCTGCCACCTGCATCAGCAAACACTAGTCATCAGCTGGGGACCAAAGTACAGAGCAACATGTGCAGCAGCCATGTAAAAACACTTCTTTGGAAACTTAACAGGCAAAACCCTGGAAACTTGCAGGATTCTGTGTATTCAGCATGATGGTGCTTATCCACCGAGTGTGAATCCTGCTGTGGGAACCTGCATGCTCTGTTTCCCTGCTGAGCTGTGCTTTTCCTTGCAGGTCTAGGTCTCATGGCAGATCAAAGTCTGGCTCGCCGGCTAAGAGGTGAGCACACACACAATAGAGCCTGCAGTAGCATCTCAAATTTAGGTTTGCATGATTAACAGAGCCTGGTCCTTTAGAAAAATATCCCTGTAACATGGGTCCCCAGCTAATCTCTTTGTGATATGACAGAAATTATAGCATTTCCTCTGCAGCTCTTGGGAATGTGTTCCTTACCTGTCTCCAGGTTTTCATTAACTCTTCACAGTTTCCAACATAGTACTAATTTTTTGTGCCTTTGTGCTCGGTTCTGTTAAATTTTTCTGTCCATCAGATAAAGAGCTTGAGCTGTGTTAATGCTTTTCTTAAAACAGCAGTCTGGTGATGTTGCTTTTCTCAAAGCCTCACCTTAGTACCACCCCTTGTTCTTCTGTTTGTCTGCTGAAGAAAGTTGCTTAGAATGCATTTCCACATTAAATAAATGGAGAATCCCTGTCAGAATAAAAGTTGATCTGAAAACTACCATGGGAAAGACCTGGCTAGGTTCCTTATGATTTACATTCTGATAGGTTGGGGTTTTTTTAAACATAAAAGTTGCATTTGACATTTGAGCTGCATTGATGCTGTTCTGTTTTGGCAGCCGGTCAAAGTCCCGGTCACCGTCTCCAAAGAAAAGGTACGTTGGTCTCCCTACTAACTGCATAGACTCCGTAGAGCTGGCATTGTAGTGTCTGCACTGATCTCTGCTGGGAGTTTGACTGCTGCTTGTAGCAAAGTACTGGAAAGGTATTTTGCTGAGATCTCTTTCGCAGCAATAATGTTGTGGTTGTGGCTTTCTACATGGTAATACATATATGTGGTGATAAATGCTCAGGGTTAGGTAGCAGTGTCTTGTCCTTGTCTGCTGCCCTGTTTGTTTTGGTTCACTGACAGTTTTAATGCACAGAGACTGATGAGCTTAAAACATAGAATAAATGTGGGAAATCAGCTTTCAGTCTCATTAAAAGCTACACTGACGTTGGGGAAGGTAGAGTGGAGTAACCCGGCACAGCAGTCAGGAATGGAACATCAGGCCTCCTATGTTCACTGCTGTTAGATTATTTTTTTCTTTCGCAGTAAGTCAGTAAATAGTTTTCTCTCTCTGTGTGTATGCACAGAGTAATGTGTAGAATATGTGGAGTGACAGAATCAGCAGCATTTTTTTCCCTAATTAGAGTTCTTCAGTAGGTCATTTTTACAACTTGAGTGTCAGACAACCACAAGGGCATGAAAAAGTGCTCATAAATGCTGAGTGATCACCATGATAGGTTTTGACAAGCTGCTGTATGAGAACAGTGAAGAAGTGTCTTGCCTCTTTGGAGGTCACTGTAAGTAGTACCCTTTAGATGGCCTTACAGTGATCTCATTTTAAAAATAACAGTAAAGAAAAAATGTGTTATCTCCAGATCATCAACCCGTTAACTTTTTGTCAGTAGTGATTGGTTATTTTATTTAAAAAGTGCTTAAAGGGAGTTGGAGTCTGGGTATACTGCTGTTGCTTTTTCCTGTATTTGTGATTCCCAAGCAATTACTGAAATGTTAATTGTGGATTGTTTCCCTTTCAGCCGTTCACCATCAGGAAGCCCTCAACGAAGTGCAAGTCCTGAAAGAATGGATTAAAGTTATGAAGTTAATCTTTTAGGAAGAAAGTTATTTTGCTTACATTATTATAAGGGATTTTGTGGTGTCTTTGTAAATGTAAGAATGTAGATAGAAGAGTATATCAACTAAAATTTGGCATGATCTGGGTCTTCTGAGTTAGTCACACCAATAGACTAGCACAGGTCTCTTTTTATTGTATGAATTAACTTCCTGTGATATGAAAATGTGGGACTTTTTTATTGGCACATTGAAATAAAATGTGTATTTTTAACTAAAACTTCTCTGTAGTAACCCTGCTGCTTCTGTTAACGTTTGGGTAATTTTAGCTGTGTGCCATGTAATGTGGATGAAAAATGTCTAAAATGGGAATCACTAATCCCAGCTAGCGTCTCCTCAAGGTAGTCACTTTTCACACCTACTGTTGAATGGTCTTCAGTGAAAGGATCAGTTCCTGTTCTCCTTGAAATGGAATTTAGAATCCGTCTCTGTCTGCAGATGGATAAAAATTTGCATATGCCCTTTTCATTCCTTGATGTTTGGTGGGCATTCATTTTTCTGCCTGATCTGCTTATTCTGCAAAGCTCATTCTCTGGTGTTTGACTATTGATACCAGATGCCCCAAAAATCTAAGGATAAACTTTCCTCCAAAACACATCTTTTAAGCAAATAACATCTGCAGAAACCTTTAAAGATAATGGAAATCATTAATAACTTGATAATTGCTACTTTCACTTGTTGCATTTTTTAGTTCCTTGGGCTACTGATGTAAAGAAAACTTTTTAAAATACCTCAAGGTGTGTTTTCCTTTTTTGAGGGAAGATCCTTAAAATGAAAGATTATCAGCTGCCCTCAGGAGTTCTAACCTGCTTCACAGAAACTGGTATGGTTGTGAAGCAGCCCACATCCTGGAGACAGCTCTGTTGAATGATCCCAGTTTCTTACAGCAAATACACAGCCTGCAGGAGTCATTATTTGTGTATACGTGTGTCAGATTGTCCTCATTCTGTATGAAGGAATTGCATGATAAAGCACTTCAACACCGATCACAGCAAGGGACTGGCAACAGTGTTGGACTGTGAACAAAAACCTAGTAGGCAGAGGGGTGAAAAGCATCTCTTTTTGCTGGGATTGGCTGTCTAGCAGAAATAAAGGCCAGTTTCAGCAGCAAGTAAGCACTGGGCTTCCAATGAAATCGATCATAGCAGTTTGCTTCCACTGTGTAAACCACAGCAGAACAGCTTAAATAAAGTTACAAGATGATTTTGTTACATCTGGGGTAAAACACATGGTTTTCAAGAAACAGATTTCCTGTTAATAATGACTGCATGGAGCTTTTCTGGTGGATGAGTCAACAGTCCAGATCCTGAAGGTGCTGTTTGCTGCAGCATCCTCTGGCCTTTATTCCTGGTCCTCCTGTGCCAGGATCCTCTCTGGAGCTCACCATGGCCATTTGTGTTCCAGGTGGATTCTGGCTGTACTCCCCAATCCCACTGCAGCAGGGCTGACACAAATGTTACCCTGCAGTGATTTAGCCCAAATGCCTGAAGCCTGTGATAGTGTTTGGAATATTTTACTGGTTGTGCATTGTGTACCTGGTGAGAGGCACACGTATGCCACTGCTCTGGAATTTCATCCCCTTTTCTGTACTCTCAAGGCAAACCTGCTCCACAATAAACCTGCAGACTGACACGACAGCTCTACTGGTACCTGTTTTTCAGTACCCAGAGACACGAGAAGACTGAGCAGAAGAGCCTGGGGTCTCTCTAGGGGTCCTCTAAACCCAGACATGAGAACCTGAGCAAGGAGGGGGGCTGTGCTGCTGCGGACAGCCACTCCAAAGGACAGCCAGCACTTTGTAAGGCACACAGGGGGAGCAGTGACAAAGGTGACATCTGTGCTTTTGTGCAGCTGTGCTGTCCAAAATTGAGCTCTGGCCTCAGTTTGGTAGGATTTCACCACAACTTCCATGCAGTGTTTGTGAGCAGTTGGAAAAGATCCCCTGACACAGGGGTGCGCTGTGGGACTGGGGCTGCTGTGCAGCTGTGCCTCTGGGCAGGATGTGCACAGCCCACACAGGCTGGCTGGGGCTGGGGGGGCAAGGGAAGTGTACCTGAGGTCTCCAGTGTGGCGGGCAAACCCCACTCTCAGGGAAAATGGTGTCCCCCTGGTTGCCAGCCTGGTGTTCCCTGTTGGTGGGCTTTGTTCTCACCTCCATACCAGCCCTCACAGACAATATGACCACGGCTGTGCACAGCAGGAGAGCAGTGGGGCTCATCTTTCAGTGTCAGGGTGGCAGAACTGACTGTGACAGAGCTGCCACGTTTGCAAGCCCAATGGCCAGGCACTTCCCCTGGGGGCAAAGGCATTCCTGCATCTCTGCAGCTGAGGAAGCATGGTGAAGCACTGCAGGCCCTGGATGCAGCACCATGACAGGAGAAGGTGGGACACAGTGCCTAATGCAAGGACTGTCTGCCTGTTTCCCTGGGGAGTGAGCTATCAGCTCCCTAATATGCTGTCATCCCCTGGCTTGTGCCAATTTTTCTGAACCCTCAGGAACATGGAGGTTTTCTTCAGATAGTTCCCTGATACAGGGTTTTTGGACATTTCATGTGGAAATACAGTGTTAGGATGATAGGTTTTCTCCTGCATTGTATATTCAGGACTGAATGGGTGTGCCCACTTCACTTCAGCAACCAAGAGAGAGCATAGGAGTTTAACCAGAGCATCCAGGGCAGCCAGCTGGGATAATCCCAGCACACTGTCCTCAAAGCTGTCCTGCATGAGCACTGCACACCACTTAGAGAGAGCACTTTGATGGAAGGAGCAGATGTTGTAACAAACAGCCACAACTGCATCAGCCTTCCCACATGCTCCACATGAATATTACTAGATAGTCCCCTCCTGTATTTGGAGCTGTGATGTCGTGCCCCTAAACAAGGTGTTTTCAATGCATTTTTACTGCAAAACAAAACCCAATGCCCAGGGCGAGAGGCTGGACAGAATGTGAGACTTGCACAGACCAGACAGCAGAAGAGGTGGTGACAGGAGCTAAAGCCAGCAGAAACTACGTGTGAAAACCACAGAGGATAAAGGCTCCCAGATCAGATGCATCACCCAGGGTAGTTGGAAAGCTCTGTTTGGCACCTGGCAGGATTTCTGGCTCAGCTGCTGGAGGCACTTACCCCTCTCAGTGCTGGGAGTCAGCAGCCCTTCTCCTCAAGCAGTGTTGAACACGAGCCATGTGGTGTGGTTGTATTCCTCACCCGGATGGAGCAGGACATTGGGGAAGTGAGGCTGGGGAGAAGCAGCAGCACATCAGTGACTGTGAACACATTCCATGGGACCAGAAAGCATGGCTGCATCCCTTTGTTCTTCCCAAGGCATATTCCCACAGCTCCCCGCAGCCATTTGCAGCAGCAGTGTGTAACCACTCACCACTTGCCAGCTGAGTGAGTGAGTGAGTCCCACTGCTGGGTGAATCCAGGCTGTGAGGAACAATTCAGATATGAGAGGATATGGCAAGGCCCCAGTGGGGCCATCTGCTCTAGACCCCACACCTTTGGGAAGCTGGGCTGCACAGGGCCAGTCCCTGCTGCACTGACTGACCCCTGTCTAAAGCCACTGTGACCTGTGCTGGCCTCACTTCTGGCGTCTGCAGTGTCCCCTTGAGAAGCAGCCTCTGTTCCTACATTTAGTGTCCCAGAGACATGGAGGGGGGTGGGGGTATGTCCCCTGCCACTGGACCCAAGTAACCTGTGGGAGGGGAATGGACAGCTCACCTTGTTAATGGCATCAGGCCAGCTCTGGGTTTCCAGGCAGAAAGCCGAGTGCTTGGGGTATGTGGCAGCACCTTTGCCCTTCAGGGAGCCATCCAGGTTGTTCCCAGTGTAAAACTGGATGCCAGGCTGGGTGGTGTGAACCTCCATGGTCCTGCCGGTGGGCGGGTGGAAAACCCTGCAGAGATGCCAGTGGAGGATGACATGGGACTGGCTGAATGGGCACCCTCTGGCTCCAGGGGTGGGGACTCCTGCCAAGGTTCCAGCCTACCTGGCCACAAGGCGTCGATCCTGCCCCTGATGCAGGCAAAAGTTGTGGTCAAAGCCATCCAGGTGAAACTTCTGCAAGTGCTTGCCCAGCTCCACAGGCTGCCGGAGATCAAAGCCAGTGCCCTGCACAGCGGCCACCTCCCCTAAGCAAGGGGAACAGCAGGCTTAGCCACTCAGCCACATGCCAGCAAACCCTACCTTGTCCCCCAGCACAGCTGGCAGCTCCTGGGGACACTGCTGTTCTTAGCAGGGACAAAGCACAGCCAAGGAGCAAGAAAACGCATGAAAGCTTGTGTATGTACAAACCCAGCATTTTCTCCCTTGTTCTTGTTAGGACTGCTGTGGGCATACAGTGTCCTGTGATAAAGCAGCACAAACAACCCCAGGACATAGTAAACACAGTGCAAAACAGTCACCCCAACCCAAAGGTGAGGGGTTTTGCATGGAGGGCAGAATACACACTTTGGAAAAAAAATGAAACGGTTCCAATTCAGGCACTTACACAAAATACAGCAGGCATTGCACACAAGGGGTCTGTCTTTAATAACAGCACAAATCTTATTTTCACCCCAAGACTAAGACTACCCACACAAGAAGGAACTGCAAAAGGCAGGGGTAGCAAGCTGGCCGCAACTAAGATGTGAAACAGCTCCATGGCGAAAGCAGCAGGGAGAAGTGGGGCACTGGGCTGGGTATGGCCTTAAGCTCTTCCCCTATTTGTCTACAAGCATGGCACACCAAGCTGAGCAGAAGCCAGCTGGACCAAAGAATCCACTCCTCCAGGTGCCACAGGGAGCTGGTCTCCTGGAGGGACCCACATAACAGCCTGACATCCCACGTGCCTCTGGCCCCATTTCCTGCTGCTTCTGCCTGCTCCCTGGGGCTGGTGATGGACCCGGTTACCAGCACCTGGCTCTGCCCACCCTGCTCATGTGCAGTGGGACTGCACCCAAAGGTGGGGGCCCTGCTGTGCCTGGGGTCCTCTGGGTGCTGCTGTGTCCCCCTTGCCAGGCAGTGCTGCTGCCCACACCCACCAGCATTGCTCAGAAAGATCACTTCCACCTGGTGCCGCAAGCGCTGCACCACCTACCGGTAGGGATCTGGGTGTCGTCCACAGGCAGGAAGGAATCTGCTTCAATGGAGATCTCGTGGTCATAGACATCCCGGGAACCCTGCAGGAGGGTGGGAAATGCTGGGATTCCTGCTGCAACCACTGTTCAAGCAGCCCTAAGCATAGCTGTGAAGTGATAGCCCACAGTGGTGCCCCAGCTGATTTGGTAGTGCCTGGAGCACCTCCTGGCCCTCATTCCACCTTGATCTTGAGCACAGGACAAAGGTACTAGGCTGGGCAAAAACCTTCATGGGCCATAGGAGCTGTAAATCCCACAGGGATGACACCATCAGTCTGTACTAGTACCTCACTGAGGGCTACCACCCTGCAGACTGACTAGCCAGAACATGCTGGGTACTGAGCATACAGCAGCAGGGAGAAGGAGAAGGAAGCAAGCAAGGGGAAATGCAACCCATCCTCCTGTCTCATCTGCATCGCTGCGGGGGTGTGCTCCTCCTCCTCTTCCACAGCCTCAGGAATGCTGGCAGGGAACCTGCTGGGCTGGAAGGGGAGCAGGCTCAAAGCTGAGCCTTCAGGTCACTATCTAATCTGAGCAGCAATTTCATGCCCAAAGGTCTCCTATTCCTCTGGAGCACGCCTGAGTTGCACGCTGCAGGTGCTGGTATTACTGCACCTCTGGGAGCACCAGCACCAACAACTGCACAGCCATTCTCAGGGCAGCAGCCTGGGCCCCTCCTGCTCAGAGGGGCTGGGCTGTCTCTCACAAACACTTTTAAGGGCCTTTGTCTCATATCCAAGTGTGACTGCGCTGTATTATCCTATGGCTCTGCCCAGCAACGCTTTATTTCTGAGATCCTTTTCCTCCAAGCCCAGTTATAATGTGAGATTAAAACACAGCTGCAATTCACTGTCCGTGTGGTTGACAAGACCCTGTACAGGTGTGTGGGAGTCCTCTGCATCCTGCTGCTGCAACCTGGCTGTCTCACATCCCAGACACCACAGAAACATCACAGAAAGGTGATGTTTCATCTGCCCATTTTGACTTGGGTATTTTGGTGCTGCCACTCCAGGCCCTGATTTCAACCTGCATCACCCTCTCAGAAATGCCAACAGAATACAACTAAGAAATGTCAGGCCACCACTAGGGCATGCCAGCTCTGCACCTCCTCCTTAATCTTCCCAAGGGACCAGAACAGAGTGAAACTCCCCAGTTACACACAAAAGGAGAACCAACACGCTCAGCTGGATGTAGATGTGTCCTCAGCTGAGATCCACATGATTCGTTCCTGTTCCTGCATGCAGCCCATGATGCACAGAGACAACCTTCACTGCTGTGTCCCCAAAACCATGATGTGTCCCCAGACCAGCACACTGGTGCCAATGACCATCCCACGGGTCCCCAGGCTTTCTTCCCCTGCACAGTGTGTCCCCACGGGGCCGATCTCCCCACACTTACCTGCCCTGCCAGGTTGAAGTACGCGTGGTTTGTCAGGCTGATGGGGGTTGTCTTGCTGGTCTGGGCCTGGTAGTTGATGGCCAGCTCCCTGCCACTAAGGGTGTATGTCACCCAGACTTTCAGGTCACCAGGGTAGCCTTCCTCGCCGTCGGGGCTGAGCCGGAAGAAGCGGACACCATTCGGGAGCACCTGGGCGCTCCAGAGAACCTGCACGGAGCACGGCCTTGGTGGGACAGGAATGGGAATACAGTGCCCTTCCCTCCTGCCCCAGGCTGGGCTAAAAACAGGGACAAAAGGCACGCAAGGGATGTTGCACTGAAACAAAGGCTTTTTCAATCACCTTTCCAAAGAAAACACAAGCACCAGCCTGCTCCTGGTCAGCCAGGACCACCAGCAGGGAACAAGCTTTCCACTGAGCAGCCAAACAAAGGAGGCAATTTGGCAGTCTGACAGTTCCAACCTGTGTTATGCCATGCCTGAGAGTCCACACGTTTGATTTTTGCCCTGCAGCTGGACTTACCCCCTTTCCATGGATTTTCTCATGTGCAACACCACTTCAACGAGCTGCCACCCAGGCACTGGCTTCTAGGACAGTGTAAGAACACACCGGGGGCTCCTGCCCAGGGGCTGGGGTTGGGTTAAATGGTACCAGATGAGCTGTCAGACACATCCAGAGAGCTGGGACCTCTCTAGTTCTTGTCCCTGCCAGAGACCAGCACCAGTACTCAGCTTGGAGCCAAACATGCTGGCAAGGGAAGCAAGCCAGCACACTGTACACAGCTGCCCAGACAGCCTGTTTGGCCCTGGCCATGGCCCTCATGCTGGGAGGATGGATGTGCAACAAGAGGCTCTCTGAAGCTTCACATTTCCCTGAGGAATAGTTACTGTCTAATCAAAGTGGACAGATTTAGGAGCAAGGGCCAGATAGCACTGTTGAGTTGATCCTTCTCATGTCCTACACTGAGATCACCAACATGGGGCATGATCAAAAGCCAGCATTTCCACCAAACACAGAACCTGAGGGTGACAAATACACCTGACTGCAGAGTAGGCCCTCCTACACAGCATGCAGTTTGACTGCAGCTCCCACAGCTACCGTAAGGATGCTGCGGGTTTTAAATATGAGTTTCTATTCAAGTTCTTTGAAAAAAAATCTACTAAAGTCCAGGAAACGTACAGGTATCACTATTTTTTTCTAAGATAAGAGAGTTATTTTCAAAAATCCCCCAGCAGTGTGGTCACACACTGCAGGCCTGTAAGAGCAGCTGCAAGATGCTCTCATCAGACCACACGCTGACCGCAGCACTGATGTCTGCAAAATCAGGAAAAGCTCAGAAGATGACCAAGATAATCACAGCCAAATGCCAGTGTGTGGTTTTTGTTAGGGTTGACCAGTTAGGGCTCACTGTCTCTGAACAGTGACTGTTTCCTGGCTGGAGAGGGTCTTGGGCAGGTGTCCAAGTGTGCCCTGTGGGCCAGAGGACACAAAGCTCCGGCTGGGAGATGTTGCTACCTTGTCCCCAGCAAGCTGGTGAGACTTCAGCAAGCAAGCAAGGTAAAGAAGCAGAAGAAGAGACCACATCCCCTGCCTGCAGAAGACAGCCTGGAAGCCCTGGGTGTGAAGAAATGCATGTTTCTAGCTGCAGATCACAGGTGTCAGGGTGTATAAAGAAACTTTAAACCAACCAAACTGTCCTCTTTGGGGGTACAACAGCCAAGCTATCCCCAGTACTCCCTTTTTTCTAAGGCTGCTGAGGAGCATTTCATCCCAACCTGATGCCAGTTCACACTGTGATTTTTTTTTTTTTCAGGCACCCGGGCTTTTTTTCCCATCAGCCTGGATTCCTTTCACAAAAAAACCCCATTAAGCCCATGAAAGCAGCTGCACCAGCACATTCATGTGCTCTTTGGGGGAAATGGTGGATCACCTACTTGCTGCTTACAAATGCACTTGATTCAAAAAAACTCAAGGCTTCAGGAAAGCAGAGACTTCTGAGCCTGCTCTGCAATGGAGCAGGGTTATCAGCAAGGCTTTCAAGAGAAGAGGTCCTCCACTGCTCTTACCATCTGTACACAAATACCTGACTTGAGCAGCAGCTCTTGGGAGAAGAGAGAAAAAGCTGAGTGCCCTGGGGCCAGGGAAAGGTTGTTTCATCTCAGGAGGTCATAGGGGCGGGCTGGGAAGGAGAGACCATGATCCTGGATCCTGGGGCATTTTGCAGGCCTGATCTAATCCCCCTCTGCTGTGAGTCAGAGTGAGAGCCTGGGCGATGCTGTCACAGGATGAAAGCGGCACCAAAGGGGGCAGTGCAATGACTGAACCTGCAGCACCGCCCTGCTCTCACCTTACCTGGGAGTGCTGTCACAGGCAAGCAACAATGATAAGTTTCTGCAAACTCATGTCCTTCTGACTCTGGGAGGAGCTATGGGCAGGTAATAGCCGTGAAACTGCAGGTGGAAATGAGTCTGCATGGACAGACCACTGTTCCCCAGGAAACTTTCTTTGGGCGCTTGCACAACTCCGTGACGCACTCCAGGGTGGTGCAGCTGGTGGCTGAGGAGCCTCCATTGCTCCTGAGGCTGGGTCCTCACTGCTGTGTCCCAACCTAGGCTGTGCAGAAGCAGCACCTTGCCCAGAACAACCCTGTCAGAACTCAGGGGCTCATGAGGCTCAGGGCTGCAGTCACAGAGGAAGCACAGCAACCCTCTGCTTGGCATCCAAGAATGACATAAGTGAGCCCTGCAAACTCAGGCAAAGACAAGCCAACCCAGCAGCATGCAGGATTGGTCTCACTTCCCCCTGCTTCTGCACTCACAGCACCTTCTGAGCTGATTCAACTCAGTAACCACCAGAAAATGCTACAGGGTTCAGGGGTGTAGGCATCACACGCTCTTGCCACAACCCCACAGATTGTATGCTGACAGGACACTGGGATTTTCACCTTGTCAAATCCCTTGGCTCCTCCGTGCAGGCTGTTGGGCCCGTTGTTGAGGAACAGCTGATACTCCTTCCCATCCAGGGTGAACCTCCCATTTGCAATCCTGTTGGCAACACGGCCCACGACAGCACCGAAGAACGGGTGCTTCCTCGTGTAACCTGGCCAGAGAAAGAGCACACAGTTAAACAGAACCATTGGAACAGGATGGGCGGTCTCCAGGAGTGCTTATGGACTCAGAGGTGTCTCTCTGTGCTTCCCTTCAGGACTAAATAGGTGACTGCAACCCCAGTGTTTCACAGGACGCACAGCTCATTAGTCGCGCGCATCTTTGATTAACACAGCCTGATGGGATCTTGTACTCTTTGCAGATTTGAAGAAAAGGCCTCTGTCACTGCCAGTAAAGGAATGACTCAGAGCTGCCACAACAGAGTGGCACACTGCCACCGGTGTCCCTGGTCCACATCCACCACAGAGCCCAGGAAAGGCAGCAGGAACTGTATCTAACTGTATCTCTTCAGCCCATGATTTGGGGACGGGGGGAGGGGACCTTACAAGCAGGTCACACAGTGTGGCAATAAACCAGTAAGTGCTGGTTAAACTGCCTGATTGTGGGTTTTTAATTTTTTTTTCAAAGAAACGTACCCACCTTCTAAAGTGTCAAATCCTAGGACAACATCTGAAAACTGCCCATGCCTGTCTTTTGTCTCCAGAGTGGTGATGATGCACCCAAAAGACAGGATCTCCACTCTCACGCTGTCCGACTGTAAGACGAACTTCTCCACCTCTCCGCCTCCCTCCTCCGGGGGCATCCGCCCGAACGCCTTTCTCTGCACCGTTGTCATCGCTCCCTAAACCCGGCCACCAGCAGCTCCGGCGGGAGCCGCAGCCCCGCCCGGGAAGGACGCTCAGGAGGAAGCAGCAATGGCGGCGGGAGCGGAGCACTCCCAGCTCCAAAGGGCAGCCAGAACAACCCTCGTCCACCTCCCGCGGGGGCGGAGCCGCGCCGTGCCCGGCGGAGCGGAGCGCCGGGTATCCCGGGGCTGTCACCGAGGGGCAGCGGCCTCCGGGAGGTGGCCGGGGGCAGCGGGAAGGATGCCGAGGGGAGGCAGTGAGGCTGCGGGCGCTGCCGGGCCGGGCAGCGCAGCCGCCACCTCGCAAGTTCGGGGGCCGAAGCATCGCCACCGACAGGCCACTACCATCACACCGACACGACTTTCACGGCCGTGCAAAGCGTGGCATGACAAAATGCTCTTTCCTCCCCTTGTGCCCTCCTTTAGCCCCTCCACAAGAGGCACAAGGCAGCGCCTGCTGATGGTGCTGTAAATCAGGCTCAGGGCACTTGCTGGCCACGGTGCTGTCATTATCAAAGCTGTGGCTCTGACCCAGACTCCATTAAAAATCATCATCTTCTGAAATACCGATTTCTGCCTGTCTTTGCAGGTATTTTCAGTCTGCGGGGAAAACCCCCGGCAACATTTAAGTAATGTATGTGCACATTTTTGACCTCTCCAGTGCAAGGCACAAGAGCACCTCACTACAATTTGATATGGTTGTATTTCTATGAGGGCCCATTTTCAAAATTTGTTCAAAGAATCGATAACTCCCACCAAAAAAACTCAATCGGTCAACCAGAGGTTGCTAAATATTAATTTCCAGCACAGCCATCATCTTTTGACAAGACCAACTACAAATTCCAAGCGAACACAGAAACCAAACCTCCCACCTGGGGCTGGGCAGAGATGGTTTGGAAATCTGCATTTCTTTGTTAGTGATGGCAGTTCCCGTGTTTCCTTCTGCACCTTCACAACCCATGCTCTCTATCCACAAACTACATTTGGAGCAAACATACCTTTTTTCTGCTCTTCAGTATCACCTCTCACATGAGATAGGATAGGGAGCAGCCCAAATTTTGGAATAAGGAAGGCGATGGATGGATGGATGGATGGATGGATGGATGGATGGATGGATGGACGGACGAGAGGTCAGTCTCATTTATAACTGATTCATGGAGTGTTCTCATGTGCAGAGCATTCCCAGAAGTTTGCTCCTTGGCACTTCAGCTCCCTCTCAACACCTCTCTCTTAATGTACTTCTCCAGACACAGGAAGCCTTTCTGCTCTGCAAAGACAAGATTTCATTAAGCTGTGGGGTTTTTAACACAAGAGGAGCTGCCATTTTGATCTACTTCTCTGATTCACACCAGAAAAGGTCCAGATCCACCTCTTTGTCTGATGTTAAGTCATGAACACTGATTTTCTCACCTCCCTTCACAGATGCAAGACCACTCGAGCCCCAGTGGCCATCTAAGGCTGTGTGCTTGCAAAAGCAATACCAGAGACAAATCTGTTCATGAACCAGCCACATGATTTTCAAGCTGGCAGATAAACTAGAAAAGAAACCAGCTTACACAAGCTGAATCCTGCAGGGAACAGTAAGGAGCAATGCCAGCTTCAGGATCTGAGCAAGGTATTCCAAGAATCCTGCTTCATGACTTTGAGGATTACTCATGGCTCACCTTTGAATGCATCCTGCCCCTCTGCCACTGGTGAATGGGGGAGGTGAGCAAGGGGGAGGGCAGGATACAAGCAAGTTGTGTGCAACATCTCACCACACTGGATTTTCTTTTTAGTCATTCCTATTTTTAAGACAGTGGGGTTCTGGGCCTTGTTCAAAACTGAGTTTTACTCAGACTGATGGTCAAATGCAAGCTCCTTTAATTTTCTCCTCTTTCTTTCCAGAAGAAAACTGGGCCTCAACACACCTGGCATTGGCAGCAGGGCACTTCCACAGCCAGGGAGTGCTCAGAAGAGCTCGCTATTCATCTCCGAGACTTTGGTTTCACTTCTCTGCCTTGCAGCTCTGCACAAGCAGCTGGGTAGTGCATCAGCTCTCTAGTCCTTATCTGCCCTCTCTCACACTTGGAAAATGCAGCAGCCTTTCCCAAGGCAAAATGCAAAATGCTGGTGAGGAACAAGGATTTATCTGCTCTATCACAGCAGGTATAGAAAAAGTGTTAGGCATGAAGGCAGGTTATATGCCTGGTCCCGCTGGTCCCAGCTCCTCTGCACCAGGCAAGATATTTCTGTTTAGTACAAAAGGCAAACTGGGAAGTCAGCCTGTGAGTGGTCCTGTCTTTCCCCCACCACAAAGCTGGTAAAAAGGTACATTGTGAAAAAGAAATTTGTTGTTGTTGTTTGTTTTGGGGTTTTTGTTTGTTGTTTGTTTGTTTGTTTTGTTTAAGGGAGCCATTTAACATACAGTCAACTCCTATCACAAAATAAAGTTGTTACGAGAAAAATTACAGAGAAGAGTTTATTTCCCTGGGATCAGAAGCTGGGAAATTCCAGGTGCCTGCAGGGCAGCTACCATTTTGCACAACAGAAATGAAGCACTGGATATTAAACATGCTTATGCTCCTTTTGTAGGAATACTTTATTTTTTCAATATATTTTTCAAAATACTTTGCTTTTTTTTTCTCCCATGCTTTTCTTTAATCCAAAATAAAGTAATTTTGCTTAAAAGGCTACAGTCAACCAAAACTCTGTCTCTATTGGATCTCTTCTTATTTGGTCATCAGGCACTTGTGTAATAAATTACATCACTACATTTCCTTCCTTCATTTTGTCCTTATGTTAAATCCAGATGTGATTTTCAGTTTATTCTGGACACAGAGCAAGACTTGAGGACTCAGCTGGTTAAGAAAATAATTTTAAAGGGCAATTCAAGTTTCTGATGGGATGTGTTGTGCTCACTTATAGGATCCAACTCTGTTCTGAGTTACCCAGATCCATAACCTCCATTTTCATCACAGATGCCTTCTCAATGGAACAGGAGAGTGATGTTAATGCTGCTCACCACCCTTGAGACAGGTGACAGAGTGTGTGTCCTGTGAGGAAACTTTGGACAATACTCCTGGACCAGGTTGCTTGGACCAGATCTCTTGTTTTGGGGAACCAAAACCGAGAGGGTGTTTGTCTCGGCACCACGAAGTGGTGCAGCTTTGCAGGCAGAGGCCAGGAGCTCTTAAGCTGTTATCACACCAGTGGCATTTTGATTTGAATGTGACAGAGACACTCCAAACACTGTAATACTTAAGCAATGGCCAATGGTTACAGCTTGCTGTTGCTCAAGAAACTTCCTTGTTCAGTAAGAGCAGCAGTGATGTGCCCAGCACTGCAGCTGGAGATGTGATCTATGGGGGCTGGTTGCTGCACAGACACTGAAAAGAACACAGACATTGCTTCTTACACCCTCCAGCATTACAAGGCTGTAATTAAATCCCTTTTCCCAACACTCTCTGTACAAGCCCGAGGGGATGAGCTGGCATGTGAAGCCTGCAGGGAGTTGGAATCAGCGGGCAGAACAAAAGCGGAGACGTTCCCCCACCATTTTATTGTCTGTTTGTTGAATGTATCTTCAGCTCTGCTGGGAACTTTCTGGCACACAGGCTTAAAATGGAGCCTCTGCTTTCTTTTTGCTTCATCTCTTCAGGGGCAAATATACTGAGCCATTGATTAGGTTATTTTGGGATTGTGGCACGGCACAATTGCTTGCTGCTATTCTGGCAGTCATTTCTCAGAAGCCTGTTACGCACAGAGCTCTGGAAAACACAGAGCTACCCGAGAACATTTTACCCAGCATGTTTCTGATGTGCCTTTGTGTGCAAGTTGTTTGTGTCTCGGCAGCAGCCAAAGAGCCATTCGGATGTGTTGGTTGCTATAGTAATTACTTTTCTTGGGGACTAAAATAATAGCTTACAGCTCCTGCAGCTCGCTGCCGTGTAGGCTGCCTTGAACCAGAGACACTTCCATTTTGTTTTGGAGGGGGTTGGGGACTCTCAAGTATGCTGAGAGACAGACTTTCCTCCCTATGCTTGTGCAGCAAATTTTGAATTTAACCTTTGCAAAGGATGTGCCACAGGTCTGAAGGCTCAAAAATAAAAGTAGCTCATGAAACAATAGCACAGCTTTGCAGCTGCGGTTTCTGATGGGGTGAAGATTTGGATTTGCTTTCCATTTATTGTTACTGAAAGCTGATAGGAGAGGGATTGAGGCTCATGCTGAGACTGATTTTCAGTGCTAAGGACCCTACAAAACATTGGGTGGGGGGCTCAGAGGAGTTTCAAAAATGCCTAAGCAAGCCAAGCAGGAACATGACAAGGAGGGCAGCTCTGCATCATTCAACATTTTTCTCTCTGGTGAGGTAACTCTGTATGGACCTGCATCTCTGGAGAGGGCAAGGGGGTCTCACAGTGGACAAAACAGCCTTTCAGGGCAATCAAACAGCCAGCAGATGCCACCTCCCCCCTTCAATCTGCAGGCACAGAACATTTCTGAGTGACATTTTAAACTGCAGCTCTGGATGTCTGCTTGAAAGGACACCATGCAGGAGCATTTCCCAGCAGTAGGACAAGCCCCATGCTCGTGGCTCTGGGAAGGTCTTTCAGTTGCTTTGGGCTCCTGGACTGACAAACCAGGGATTTCTGTGCAGCTTGCAGCCAGGTGGGCTGGCACAGAATGGCCCTTCTGGATCTGCCAAGGAAGCAGAAGAGAGGCAGGGGCAAGTGGCACGAGAAGTGGCAAGCCTGATTACCCTCCTGCATAATGAAGCAGCTGCCGGTTGACTGCAGCTCAGACTCTTGGCTCACAGGGGTTGACCTATATAAGGCTCCCAGCACCAGCAACAAGTACCAGTTTGCTTTTGCAGTCAGAGGCCAGCAAAAGGCGGGGAGGATATAAAGAGGGGTCAGAGAAGGGAGCAGGAGGAGCTAGGATGAAAGCAGAGACAAAACAAATAGGGAAAGCATTTTACCTCCCAGTGCTGTCCTAGAAAATTTTCTCTCAGATGTGCACATGGCTGCATTGGCAACTGGCAGGGTGATGCCAAAGGGAGATTAAAGCATCATCTGCTAAAGGCTGCAAAGGCAAAACAGTTCCTGTTTGAGCAACAGCTAGACAGAGATGCAGGGAGGGGGGTGTTTGGGGAAACCACAGGGCAAAACTGGGCCTTCATGTGTGAGGGGGATGTGCTTGGCTTGCAGGCAGCAGGTGATAAGAACTTGCTTCCCACGTGTAGATGTGCAGATCTACCCCCCATCCCCTCCCCAATTTAGGCATAGCACACACACAGGTTTTGTGCCTGCACAGCTCTGCAGCTGAAGCACAGTGCTGTACCAAAAGAGCTAAGCAGCAGGGAGCTACACGAGCATCCTCACTCCCCCCAGGTAATGCTGGATGAAGGACCCTTTGCCATGCCCACCTGTTTCTTCTGTTTGAGGCTTGAATTTAACAATACTGCTGCAACTAAAGCTGGTTTTTCTATGGCCTTTTTGTGAACCTCTCAGGTTGTTTTCTGCTTTTGTATCAGAAATTTTAGCTTCATCTCTAGTCCTGGTGGATTGTGGTGTAAAAGGACTTAAAATTGTTCCTGAAGAACAGCAGTAGAAACAATACTTAAGATGCAAAATCTGAAATGCAAAGGGAGAAAAGAGATATTTATCTGGCAATATGCTTTAGGAAACAAAAAAGTAACTCAAAAGCATGTGAAGATAAAATTTTGCAATCAGTCTAGTGAATTACTTGATTCTGTAGATTATTGTCTGTCTTTGAAACATACCACCTGTATTCACAGTGGCCAACACCTGCACTTTTAGCAAAGTAAAAAAATTCATTTCTTTACCTACAATGGGTCAGGTGTGGGAGAATCTTGGCTTTCCTTAAACAGGAAATCTGCAGCTGTTGTGGGAACTTCAAACCATAATTGAAAACATGATCCAACTATGAGATATAGACTCAAGTTACCGCAAAGTGAACAAAATAATTCAGACAGATTTAACAACAAAAATATGACTCCTGATTTTTAAGCCGTGGCTTAGGGGAGGAACAGGACAGGGCTAATTCATGAGTTTTGATTTCTACTGGTCTACAGAATGATTAATGAGAGTATTTCTGGACCACTACTTTTTNGTCAGTTTTGTTATTAATTATTTGATATTTGGCATTTGCAATGAGCTGCTAGTGACTTAGAACATGTCCTTCAGGAAGCCTTGTTATATTAGGAGCAAAAGCCGTAGCTACGTTAAAAATTCACGGAGGCTGCAAAAACTTTTCTCTACTGGAGAAACTATTTGTGCTAGACAAGTATTCTGGCTGGCATAATAATGATTTCTTCTCAGCAGCAGCTCTTCTCCAGCAAAGACACCATAAGATGAAAAAATTTAAAAATCTCAAAAACTTGCTCTCTCATAGATCATTACAATGACTTATCTTACATCACCATATGGCAGGTAGCCTGTCTAAATGTGTGGCAACAGCTGGACAATGCATGAGTGCTCCTGGAGTGTGAAAAGCTGAAGTGTCACCCAAGCAAGTGTGTCAATGGCACCTTAGGGACATCCTTCATCAAGTGCAACTTCCTAGCCAAGTCACTGGAGCTCCAAAGGGGCAGCAAAGATGCTCCACAGCCCTTATTTGTATAAACAGCACTTCCTCAGGCAGGGAGGTTGTGCCAGCTGAATGAGCAGTCCTGCATTGCTCAGGTGGTGGATTTTGTTGCAAAATTGCACAAGAGAAAGCTGAGTGCACAGAGGTACCTACCATGAATTCACTGAGCCTGATCCTCCACCCCCACCAGAGCACTGTCAGCTGTGGCTGCCAGCAGCAGCCATGTCATTGTTACAGGTTTAGACACTGTCAGTTAGGGCAAAGCACAAGTGGGAATTCTTTTTTAAAATTTCATTTCATTTCATTTTAGTTTAGTTTAGTTTAGTTTCCTTCTTGTGAAGCAATACTTGGTGAACTCACCCCTTTTGTTACAGTCAAAATCCTTGTGCTTAGTGTCAGGCTCAGGGAGTCCAGGAAGGTGGCAAAAGTAATGCCATAGGGAAATCACAAGGGATTTAAGTCAAGGCTATTGCAGCTAGCTGGGTGGAATGATACAAAATGCTTTGTTTGGCTTTAGCCAGCAGAACCTTCTTTGGAACAGGCAAAAATAGGCAGAGACAACATTTTAGTGCTAATCAATAGAACCAATCCTTATGTACCACATCAAGCACAAGGACATCAGTAAGCAGAGCTGCTTAGGTCTTACCAAGTATTCATGCTGTGTAACGTGCATTAAACCACTCTGGGAACCCAAGCAAAGACAAGGTTGTGCCCTGGAGTGGTGCATCTCCAGCCAGCACAAAAGTGGGGAAACCTCTGTATTGTACTCAGCCTCACTCTGTAGACATCCTTGCATACCAGTCACATCAAAATCCATCACCAGTTTGCCTTCCTACCACAGCAAGCAAAGTAGTCCAGTGCTGCTGCTTCATCCTCAATGGAAAGAGACAAAGGAAATCAAGATTAGAAATAGAAAAAACTCATAGAAAAGCACCTGGCTCGCAGAAGTTCTCTTGCTTTGACACTGAGCTTTATGCTTCAGTTGAATTTTCACCATCAAAGAGCAAAATACACGCCACCAGACATCAATTAATTTACTATTTTAGTCAATCACATCCTTTCTGGTAGCTCTTCACAGGTGCTTACCAAATGGTGATTCTGAGAAGCAACCCCTGCTTCACTAATTGAGCACTGATAATTTTTAGGAACTGTTGCCTAATGTAAGTACAGAATTGTTACCTCTTCCTCCTCTGGGGATTCAACACTCAGGAACAAAGAAGTGCTTCCAAAATCTCCTTAAAATGGAGCAGCTGTTTAAGATAGGGAGGACAGTCTGTGTGTCTGGATACAACTGTCCCCACAGATGGCAGTTCAGGGTGTAAGCAAAGGTGAGAGCTGCTAAGGGCATGGTTTGTGTCCATGGGACGGGAAGGCTTTTGGCTTCCTCAGCAAGACAAGCTGCCCCAGGGTTATTTTGTGTGAGCAGTCCTGAGAGCATCACACTGACAGTCACGCCACGTGGGTCAGTCCTCTTTTCTCTCCATCACCCCAATGTCCTGCTCACTCTGTGTCCGCATTTCCTGAGCCAGGAAGCTGTTTGGGCTTCTTTCCAAGCACTTGACCTTGCACATGGCACAGGCAACGTGTGCAGCACATCCATATGTCTCTGGAGGCATCCATCTCTTCCAAAGATGCCGACAATTCAGCAACCTGCCAGCAAAAGGAAGGCATTTCAGAACTGCAGTCATTTCATTCTACAGCTCCAAGGAAGCAAAGCCATTCCTGGATGGGGAAGTGAAAGTGCTATTGCAGTATCTTGAGCAACAAATGGTGTCTAGTGTTTATGCAGAGAAAAGTGGTATGAACCAGAGAGAGGAAGTACTGACTAGATGGAGTGGTTACACTGTCCATCCAAGCAGGAATGCCGTAACCAGAGAAACCATAGAGGTAAAAAAACAACCACCACCCACTGAGGGGCCCATACCTGGGCAAAAGCTGTGACGCTGGGACTTTTATCTCTGCTCTGGCTGCACTAGTGCAAACAAGTGTAGTGGCTCTTATCTGCTGTATCTCTGCTGCATTCACATCTGAAAAATCCCACAGGATAACCCATCAGGTTGCCCTTTTATCCTTTTAACAGAAGTCAATCACACACCCTGTATGTAACAAAGAAAAAGAACAAAGCATGCAAAATCAAAAAATACACATAATGGAAAATGCCAAGATGAAGGTTGCAAAAGCAGACTGATTTTGTCCCCTCGTGCCTCACTTGTTGTGAAAAGGACTTTTATTTTACAGCCATTGATTCATTTTCTCGTGGGGCCTCAGGCTCTGCTTTCCTCCCACTCAGCCAGGGAGCCCAGGCCGTGCCCAGAGCAGCTCCTCAGCTCTTCCTTCCTCTGCTAAAGCTGCCTTGTTTTCTCCTGAGTATTTTTCATTGCCTCAGGGAACGTGCAGCGCTGCCTGTGAGGTGAGCAGCTGCTGTACTGTGCTGCAGGGGCAGGGCAGTGATGTGCAGACAGTGTTTGGCCAGATATGTCCCAGCCATGTACTTCTTTAGGGACCATTTAGAATGCTTACGACCTGATTTCACGGATAATGCAATTTTATTTGGCACTTGGTTCTGGTTTTGGGAATTTATGGATCGTGTATTTGGACTGACTGCAGTTGGGTTTCCCCTGGCATGGGAGCATTTAAAAATAATGTTTTTCAGTTGCAATCAAAGGAATTTTTTTTTTTCAGAAGTACTCACTAGACCAAGTTTACTTAGAGAATTAAACTCAGAGTTATTTGGAGCCTGATGCCAAGTAGCAAGTGGCAGAAAGTGCTGTCCAGCCTAGAGGAGAGCATGGACAAACTGAAAACAAAATAATAAAGGAATTAAAACTGAGAAAAAAATTCTAGTTCAGTTTGTCCAGGTATGCCAGTGTTTTCACCATCCCTCTGCAACCGAGGTAGTGTTACCTTCCAACAGGAGGGTGATCAGTGCACTACTTTTTTAAACTGCTGAGACTAAATTCCAAAGAAGGAACAAAAACTCTGCAAGTGTAGTGCTTTAGCATTGTAAGACACATCCCCTGCCACAGTGAACTAATAATGTAATTTAAATTACAGTAAAGGATGTAAGAAAGACAAGGCACAAAAGGAAGAGGAGACAAAAATGTCCTAGTAACAACATGTTCTTCCAAACTATGAGCATAATCATGTGATTTAAATTTCTACCAG
Organism: Ploceus nigricollis; assembly: GCA_013399945.1. Classification (NCBI taxonomy): domain Eukaryota; kingdom Metazoa; phylum Chordata; class Aves; order Passeriformes; family Ploceidae; genus Ploceus; species Ploceus nigricollis. Next base: position 25,787 of record VXBC01007513.1, read on the forward strand.
ATTTGGGGAATTTTTTTCATGTCATTGTTCTCCTCTTTCTGCAATTATGTGTTTGTATTTGACTGCGTGGTGGTAAGCAAATAACACTAATTGTTATTCTTATTGGAGGGTAGTGGACTGAAACCATGAATTCTGTTTATCAGCTCCAGGTAATAAAAATTGTATGAAAAGATCTATTTCAGGCAGCTTTAGCATCTTTCTTCTCTCTCTCATTTTATACAAAAGAAACAGGTCTGACAAGCAACATGACAGTGAAATCCTTCTGCTGAGTCTGCTGCTCAGTTTCAAACTTACATAATTGGGGTGTATTTCCATATTCCTTCCCTCCTTTCCTGTGCTCGAGGCACAGACAGAGGGAATGTCTGCTCCAAGGCTGCTCACAGTAGCTGAGAGGGAAAGCCTCAATGTTGCAACTGCAATATTTAAAATATCATAACATCCCCACAGCAGGATAATTAAATCCTGTACTGAGTCAGCAGAGCAGGGTGTGCTGCCCGGTGACACTGGAGCCCACGTGCTGCACAGAAGCAAGGTGAAACCTTTCTGTTTCAGGGAACACTGAGTAAATGAGAATTTTGTCAAACAGTATGACATTTCCTCATTTCCAGAAAAGCAGTTCTAAAAACATGCAGGAAAGAAAATTTAGTTATTAAAGAAAATCTGATTATTGCAGTGTTCCAATGCAATTTTCTGACTCTGGTACATTCTGTGATTTCTCAGGCTGTTATTTTTTGCAGTGTTATGGTGAAACTGCTAAAATCCCAGGGCCCTATCACACAGAACTAATTTACTAGAAATGTCATCTGGCACGTAAGCATTTCTGTCCATAGCAGAAATTTCAGTGGTGTGTTTGGAAAGAAGTGCCAAGAAAAGAAAGCTTCGTGTTCACAGATGGCACGTTCCTCATTCAACCACAAGAGATGTGTGCACAGCCCTGTGGGCTGTGTGCTCTCAGAGTTGCAAGGTTTTTTTTTTTTTGTTGAAAATAAAAATAGGTACAAGAAATACTGAGAGGAAAACACAAATTAAAAAACACTTGGGAGTGTTTTTTAACAAAGACCACTGAGAAAACAAGAAGGTGAGAAACACAGCAAGTTGAGTTAAATCAGATGTATGTGCTCACAGAGGAGATGAGCTGAGAGATGCAAATTCAGATCATGCCAGGCAGAATTGGGAAACTGAACCTCCTCCAACTTCTTGGAAGAGTGCCTTTATTACTGTGTTTCAGGATAACTGAAAATGAGTAAACAGCACACCATTTTCTTTCCTTCCTACCTCAGAAAGCTTACAAGCACCATTTCAGATTGAACAACGATTTATCTGATACTAGTGGGGGGGTTTACTTTTTCCCCAGACACACAGCAAAGGAAGAAGAAAATAATATTTATTTTGGCTGTCTTCTGAATTATTTCCCTCCCTCTTATTTGGCTGCTCAACTGAAAAAGCAATCCTATACCCATTCTCCATTGATCTACTTCCAGCAGGGCTCCACTCTACATCCCTCTGGGTTTGGCAGCCACAGAAACAAATTCAGCTAGGAAGTCCTGTAATCCACTTACTACATTGGAAGTCTTCTCACTCTGCTTCCACCGATGAGGAAGCCTTCTCTTGGACTAAGTGGTGAGACACAGAATGTGTTTTGCAAGGTGGCTTGCAAGATGCATAGAAAATCGGCCAAGAGGCTGCACTCAGAGGGTCGTGATCAATGTTTTTAACTCAGGGTGGCAGCCTGTTGCAAGTGGGGTCTCCCTGAGATTGCCACCGGGCTCCACACTGTCCATCTTCACAAGGACTAGGGTGATGGATTTGAAAGCACCTTCACCCAGGCTGCCGATACCACTAAACGCGGTGGTGAGGACAACCTGCCCTGTGAGGAAAGACCAGGAGTTACATCTTATCTCCCTGGAGGAGAGAAGGCTTGGAGGCAGGAGGTTAATCTCAATATAGCAGAGTGCTACAAAGAGGGTGGAGGCTCTCCTCACAAAGGACCACACGGAGTAAATTTTCCTTAACGTGAGAACAACCAGTGACTGAAACGCAGGGATGTGGGAGTAGACTCCTTGTCACGGGAGGTTTCCACGGTGCCAGGGTGCTCTATAATCTCATCTAGGCTCCCTCCCACAAAAGTTGGACCAATGATCTTTCCAGCTCCCCTCCAGCCTGGGCTGTTCCATCGTTCTATGATTCTGTGCAGACAGGCAGGAGCTCCTGTAGCCATCATCACCAACATCGCCCTGAAGAAGGAACCAGACCAGTCCCACCATTTCCCAGCGCGCACACCTGCATGCACTACGGTGCCAGCTGTCCACGCAGGTCTCCAGCTCACCGAGCTCGCAGGGACCACGCTAAGGGCGCTGCTGTTTCTCACCTGCCGGACACCGCACCCCATTGGCTCACGTGAACCAGCACCAACTTCTTGCTCGGGGCCGCGGGCCAGGTGTGGGTGCTGAGGAGCGGTCTCACGGCTCACCGAGGCCTCTGTGACCTTGCTAACTCCCGGCTGCCGTGGCCCTTGCAGCCGGGACACACCGGCCGCCGCGATCCGCGTCCCGCGCTGCCCCATCAGCCGGTGGCTCTAGGAGGGAGACAAAGGCGGCGGGGACAGCCGGAGGCGGTGATCGGCAAGGAAGAGGCCCCGGGGCCGGAGCGCAGGGCGGGCACTGGGGGACTCTCGGTTCGTCTCCCGCCGCCTCCCCCCGACCGAGCCCTCAGGCGCCGCGGCGAGGGGGCGGGGCCGAGGCGGCCCCATAGCGCGGTGACGGGCGCGCTCCCTGTCCAATCGAACAGCGCTGTTGCCTGATGGACACGCGTACTGACCAATCGTCGCGACGCACCCGTTCCCGCCTCAGCTTGGAGCCAATCGCGACGCCTGCGGCGGGCGGGGAGGCGGGGCGGTGTGCCGGCGAGGGGCGGGCCGTGTGCGGGGGCCGGGGCACAGAGCATCGCTCGGGCTCGGTGCCGCCGCCGGNNNCGCTCCCCGCCGCCGGCGTGCGCGGGTTCCTCACCGCCGGGCACGGGCTGAGCCGGCAGCCGGAGGGATGATGGGTGTGAGGGATGTGGCTTTGGGAGCTCCGGATTGCCGCTGTTCGCGGGCAGCTGGGCGCCTTTCCGCTATCGCCATTGCAAGTTCTGTGCCGGCCCTGTTGCTGAGCGTAGCTATAGAAACAGCGAGCGGGGGGGCGGCGGCGGGGGCTGGCACCGCGGCCGAGGATTTCTTTCATCCTCCGTTCTACCTTTGTGTCTGGCACCGTACGGCGATAAGGCTGATCTTAAACCATTGCCTCCTTTTAAAATTAATTTCTAATTTTGCTTTCTCCCTCCCTCCCTCGCTCCCTCCCACTACTATGAGCACCATCGTTCACTTTTTTTTTTTTGGCTACGTACCTTTTTCTGGTGAATTTGCATCTAAGTATCAAGGTAGTCCTTGACCCATGAATTTGAGCTAACGAGACTTTTCTGTCTACTGTTTGATTCCTTGTCTAACTAATTGTCCATCTGATTGCAACCATTTTTCTCCTTGATGGCTCATTCTGTTTCGTGCTTGAATAAGCTAAATCAAGAAAACGTTGATTTAATGTCAAAGCTTGAAATTTGGAATACCCGTTTTGTGATTGGTTAAAATTAACTTGCTTGTCACTGGGATGAGTTAATGAGGGAGCATATGCTGTTACCATTTATCTATCAGTTAAATCTGTTGTAAGAGAAGGTGCCTGCTAAATTTATTGTTGTGGTTTAACCCTCTCCTGCAAGCAAGCACTGCACAGCTGACTCCTGCCCGGTAGGGTAATTAAAAGGGTACAAGTAAGGAAAATCCTGCTCTCCTTTCTTCTTCCCCCCCTTTATATACTGAGCGGGATTTCATAGGGTCTGGGGTATCCCTTAGGTCACTTGGGGTCACTGTCTCGGCTGTGCTCACATGTGGAGCTGCAGGAGAAGCAGAGAAAGCCTTGATTCTTGTTCAGCAGGAAGGAAAACCTCTGCATTATCAACACTGTTTCGAGCATGTATCCAAAATATAGCCCGTACTACTGTGGAGAAAATTAATTTTACCCCAGCCCGAAGCAGCACATTATTACAAAAGTTTCCTGATAAACTGCAACAAATAAATTTCCGGAGAGAACTGTTTTAACTTTCAAGTTTCTTGTGACAGAGCATCATCTCTGTTGCAGTCAAGACTTAGTAATGTGCTCTGTCTTAAAGGCCAGTGCTGAAGGCAATCCTTATACTTGCTCAAGTTACCTGGAAAGTTTGTCACATAGGAGAGCTGAACGCCATGCAGTGAGGGTTTAAGTAGAAAGGAGATTCTGCTTTTGCCTTTCCTCTTTTCTGCACTTTCATGGAATCAACTAGTTCTTGTATTTCTCTTTTTCCTTCTTTCTGGGCTCTGGCTCAGAGTGTCTTCATGATGTCTCAGTGTCTCATGTTGTCTGAGTTTACCCTTCATGGTAATGAGAGCATGGGGTATGTAACTTCACCTTTTGGATCTCAAGTAGGGCATGTGCTGAGGCTTGTGAGTAAAGAAACTGAAACAAATGTGCAGCAAGTCGAGAACATGGGGGGTTTTCAGCAGCTGTTTGTGTCAGTGTCATTGGCAAAGCTGTATTCACAGATTCAGTGTTGGAGAGGCAGGAGTTGTCTTGATGTTGGAAATGAAACTGGTTTCTTAAACATAAGCTGTGACATCAAATGGAGATATGAAAAGTGAATGACCAAGTGCTTTTGTTATTAATTTCATGTGAAGCTTTTAATAGCAAAATGCCAACTTCTGTTAAGTCGAGTTAGTTAATGTGAATTTTCATGGTTTTTTTCTCTCTAACAGATACAAAAATGTGCAGGGAACTTAGGTACTCTGTGACGTATCTTACTCATTCCTCTGCAGGGAAATGTTCTCAGCTTATAAAAGTTGTATGTGGTTAAGACATACAAGATGAAGGTAGGCTGAGAGGAGGGAAGAAGTGTAAGTGTCCTGGATTCCTCAGAAGAGAGCAGGAAAATAAGTAAGAGGAACTGTAGCGAGTGGGGAATTAGGAGGAGAAATGGGAAATGATGATAAGAAATGGGTGATGAGGATAAAAAGCGATATGAGTCTGGCAGCCTTATGATTTGTTGGGTGTTTGGGTTTTCTTAAATTATTTTAAAATTTTATTTTAATTTTATTTATTTTTCCTTCACATATGCACTGAAATATCAGTGAACTGCACACTCATATGGGTTATATGGCCTTGTATAAAAGCTCTTTTGTGCTAGGACTCCTCTGGCAGGTTGGTGGGGTCATCCTCCTGGGCTGTATTTATTATTGTGACAGTTTCCTGTTCTGGGATTGTTGCATTTGGCTGAAGAAGCCTTCATGCCTCTATTTTTTTGTTTTGTTTTGTGTCTTTTGTTGTTGTGGGGTTTGTTTTGGTTTGATTTTTTGAAAAGAGTGCCTAGAAATCTCTGTGTGAGATCCAGAGGGAATCCAACATGTATTTTGCTCTTTGTTTTCCTCTGTTTCCCACTTGTGGGGACACTTCTCATAAGCCAAAGGTGTACCCTCTCCTTCATGGCTCATCTCCAGGCTGAGGAGCCAGGAGAGCCAGGAACAGACCAGGATGTTGAGCAGGGAAGGAGCAGGATGTGTTCCTGCAGAAGTATTCAGTGGGAGGGAGGGTGATTTGGGAGAATGACCTTTACAGAAGAAGTGTTGAGTGGTGGTGAAGCCCTGGGAGAGGAATCAGAATTGCAGTGCAGCAGAGGGGCAGGACACTGCAGTAATGTGGGCTGAGAGCTGTGTTCAAGGGAATTTTGAGGGCCTTTCAGCTCCATCCCCTGTCCCTCCCTTAAATGCTGGTTTTATGGATTAATGTCATACTTACACCACCTGTAGCATTCACTTCCCTCACTGTCTCTGACATACCTATTCCTAAGCATTCTTGTGAAGTCAGAAGATCTGTTATCCCTGTTCTTACAGTTGGGGAAGTGAGATGTGGTGTCTGAATATGCAACAGAGCTATCAGCTGCTGCAAGGTAAAACAGGGATGTGATCTTGCAGCTTCTCAGCCACTCTGCTGAAACCTCCTGGGTGCTAAATGGAAAGCAGCTCTCCTTGCAACTCAGTTGCTTCGTGTCTAACACAGGCAGTGTGGTAACAGCAGCTAAATGCAATGAGTTCAGATCTTCAACTATTTTGCAGTGACTTGTCTATTTCTTCAATGAACTCCGTCCTAGAAGCTGGTTTTGGGTAAATGTAAATCATCTTCCCTCCTTTGTCCTCCTTCAAAAAAAAAAAAAATCCAAAACATTACCTTCAGGCTGGTTCTTCTTCCAGTATCTCAGGCTGAATCTCCTGATGATGTTGTGTTGTGTAGGGTTTTGTTTTGGGATGGTGTTTGCTTGGTTTCATTTATTTATTTATTTGTTTGTTTACATATTTTTAAGGATATTCAGATTGTCATGAGCAGAGAGGAAAACAGAATAGATTGTTTCAGTTGAAAGGAACTTGGGACAATGATATGGTCCAAATACCTGACCATTTCAGGTCCAATTCAGAGTTAGCAGAAGGGGTCATAGTGCAGGCATTCTTTCTGTCGCAGTTGAAATCATTGAAAGGACACAGTGGTAGAGATGCATTAAACAAAGAGAAACGATACCTAAAGTCCTGATCCAATACAAAACTAAATTGTCAGGTAACCTCTCAGAGTATGGGGTGTGATTAATCTTAACCCCCTTCTTCTTTGTAGCCCTGCCCCCCAGGCCCCTAAACCAACCAATAACAATTAAAAAAGCACAAATCCAGGATATACAAAACTGATACACTCTTCCACAGCTGTGGAACCATAGCTTAGTCCTGTCTGCTTGATTCTTCTGAGACACTTCCCCCCACCCACCACCAGTCCTGTTGCACCTGTAAAACAAATTTCAGACCAGTTAAGAGGGATGCAGAGACAGGAGAAAGTTGAGAGTGAATAAGGTCATCTGAAAGATGAGAAATGAAATAAGAGTATATTTAGGTACTTGGCAGAGGGAATATGAAGGAGAAGTGCCATCCTTTTGCAGCAAGGCGAAAAAAGAGAGATGGAGGAGGTAGTTAGTGAAAAGACAAAGAAGCAGATGCTCAAAAAAGGTTGTACAAATTAATAGGGCTAATATGAGTATACTGACTGGAAAGTGTCTGACTGGAGAAAGGATAAAGGACACTTTTTTGTGCGAACAGTTGGTGAGAAAATTCTAATCTGGAGTTGATGAGCAAGACAGGCATCATCCTACAGCCCATGATGACTTTCTTCCTTTTTGGAATGGCAAGCTAATTAGCTGGCAAGAAACCATTGATATGTTTCAAATGTTGTCTAGAGGTATGTAGGTCACCAAAAAATGGATGTTAAAATGCCACAGCTGTTCTTTGAAGCTGCTTCTGTTGCAGTCTTAGGAATGTGAAGTCACTTGTTTGTACTTCATCTGCTTCGATATGTCAGTGCTTCCCTTTGTGCCTCAGCTTTGTTTCAGGGTAAGGATTTTTATGCTCCTGGTTTCTTTCTTGAAGGAAACCTTTTCTGTCCTTGTTATTGGTCTTGAGCAGGAAGTCTGTTCCATTATCTATTTAAATTAACTGCATTTACTGGCCAGCCTAATGGTTCTTCAAGAAATCATTATTGAGCTTTCAAATCCCCTTAAGATATATAGATATAGATATATATAAATTAATGGTACAGTACATTGGCTGCTCTGTTCTCCTGGCTTTGGTGGAGTGCAAGTGTGGTGTTGGAGTTTTGCATGGGGCTTTTGTGCTCTCGTGGGAGCTGAGTTACTGAAAGACTCCTTTGTAGGCAGAGAAATACTGGTGGTTGTTGGTCAGTGTGTGAGCAGATGCTTTGATGTAACCTTTGTCTGTGTGCCAACTGCAGCACATGTAGCTTTCAAGATACAGTAGCTGTGAGATCTTGGTTAAAATCCTGCACTGTTCATCTCTGGGGAGAAATTCCAGCAGCAGTTGGATGAGCTGTGAATGTTCTGACCTTAGCTGTACACTTCACACTCTGCAGACACGTTTGATTTTTCATGTGGTCTGGTGGTTTTATTTCTCCTTGTAGAGGAAATCCAGGTTCATTCTAGATTTGCTTGATACTGCAGCTTTGTGGCTGCAAAACTTGTTTGACAACAGTATGTGTGTGCCCGTTGTGAAGACTTCTCTTGCTCCCAAATATCTACCTGTGGCATGTGTCCCCATCCTTCACCAACCCGTGTGCTCTGTGAGTGTCAGTTTGAGGCTGCCTGGCTCAGGAGTGATTTGTGCTTGCTTCTTGTGCTGCCCTTCGCTGCTGCTGGCTAGAAACTATTTGGAGTAAAGCAGAGACCCTCTGATTTGGCCACCTCAGTGGTTTTATATGAATAAAAGTGGTTCTGAAATTCTCTGTAGGTAAGTCCTTAAGTTCATGGCAGGTGACCGAGATATCACTCGTTTGTGTTTGGGTTTTTTTGGGGGGTGGGTAGGTTGTTTTTCTGTTGTTTGTTCTGGGGGAGTTTTTTGGGGTTTTTTTATTCCATGCTTCTCAAGCTTCTGTGCAGGTTGCTATAACGGCAGATTTTTGTTCTTTCTAAACCTCTTGCTAAACCTTGCTAAAAGAACATCTCTGTATGATGTTTTGGGAGAAGGAAATTGGGATTGGAAAGCCAAACACTGCTTTAATGATAACAGAAAGCAAAATTTGTATTTGTTGATATTCTGCAGAAGTGCAGACACCAGTACATGTTCATGTAACTCATGGATAAAGGATTTGAAGATGCGAGTGTAAAAGTCTTAATTTTTGAGAGAATTTGCACGATTAGAAAGATTTGTATCTACTAGTTCCTGCTAGTAGATAAAAATACAAAGGGATGTGCGTAACAAAGAAGCATGAACTGAAACTAAAGCAGAAGTTTGAGCTGGGAAGGGGAGGGAGAGTGAAATACTCCTCTGGGTATCCGTTCTCTGAAAAGCTTGATGTCATTTATGGAGATATTAGTTCAAAAAGGTAGTGAGCAGCAAGTACTAAGTTGCTAGTAACTATTCCTTGTGGTGAGTCTGCTTCAATGAGCAAATCATTGCTTGTATTCACCATGTGATTAGACAGAAATAACACTAGACGGGATTTCTCAAGTGAATTAAAGAAACCTAAAAGGAAATGCATCCCCCTGGCACTAACTGGGGTCTTAATATAGTAGCAAGTATGCAGGGCAATGAATAATTGATGTACTCGTCTTTGATTGTTCTGCAGACTGTGAATAAAGTAAAAGTGCCTGTATTTCAACACCAGTAATAGGATTTGCAGGAAAAAGTGGTAGTTATTGTTAGTTTTCTCTTGAAGATTTCCTCAGGTGCTTTTTTCAGCTTTGAAAAGTGTGTATGTGGGTTAAGAACATATAAGCTGAAAATAAAATCTCTCTCTAGTTCTGTTCCTTCTGCAATTGCCTAAGCATTTGCAGTTCAAAGTATTAACCTTTGGTGACTACTTTGACCACTGCTCCTGCTGTGCACCGGAGCTGATTGATTCAGGATACAAGGTAACTTACACAAATATCACCTGTGGTGTTTTCCCAGCATTGCCACAGTTCTTATTCAAAGAAATGTGTTGCCACTTAAAATGCCTTTGTACTGCAAACAAATAAAATGTAAGGTAAGCTTAACATATTACACACCTGATTGTTCTGACATCTGAGGAAGTCTGAAGTGCTGGTTTTTCATTCAAACAGAATGGTCAAATCCTTGATTTAAAGAAAAAAATCTGTAATTGTTCAGTGAGAACTGTACATGGAACCACAGGAGTTAAACACACAAGACTCAATTTGTAGTTATCTGGAATGTGTTTTTTCCTGGCATCTGTAGTTCAAATGGACAGAGAAGAGAGGAATGTCTAACAGTAGAAGCAATCATTGTGGTTGCTTAATTATTGGAGCTCAATGCTCCTTTGTGCTACAAATGAGAATCTCTCACAAGTTCCAGAAGATGTTGTGCTGCTGCTTAAGTGAAAAATCAACAAGACTTGATCTGTTAGGTGGAACACATTGATGTAGTCACTGAATTTGAGTACATGAGCTTCACACTGCTGTTACAAATATGAAATTTGGGTGCTGGGTATTTGCAGTATTATTTTAGTGTGCCCTTTATTTATTATCCCTAATCTTTTTTTGATCATCTCTCATTTTTGGCTTACTTTTTTTTTCTTTTTTTTTACCCTCTGTGTCCTAGAATATTTATGGTAAATTTCAGCCTTACTTTAGGGTTTTCATGGAAAGATGAGCTGATTCCAACCCCAATTCTTCAGTTGCACTGAATTGAGCCTGTCTGAAAGTAGCTCTGAAAAATATTTATGGTGGGAATTCTGTGTGCTAATGTATGATGTCTGGATCCATTAATAGTAGTCAGCCTTGGGGTGGAAAGAGCCCCATATGTACAGAAATGGTGAGTTTTTAAACACATATGTGTTCAGAATTAGAAGGGAGGTTGGGTTTGTTTCAACCATAATCCAGAGCTGACATTTTCTTGCATTGAGGGGCATTGGAAAAATGCTCAATTTGCGTTCAGTTTACAATGAGGGATGGCCCTCATTTGTTCTTGCTTTTTTATTCTCCCAGCCTGTCTCAAAAAAATACCGGCATCAGCAAGCAGAGTGTCAGAAATATTTTAGCTGTTGGACATGTCCTAATTTTTTTTTAATGCTCCTAATGAATAGGGTGTGTGTAAGACCTCCTGCAATTCAATCAGTGTTAAATGGCTGCTTTTTTTTAATACAAGAAAAATCCTGTGTGTGCAAACAGATTAATTAAATCTGAAAAGCTTTTTATTTTAAGTAGACTTCAGCAACTGAACTTGGCAATCCGTTTGGAAAGAAAAGTTAAATTATTTAACAAATTCTTAGATTGTGCATTTAGGTGGCTGCTTCTGGATCCAGTGTGGTGTCTACCAAGTATTTAATTTTAATTAATGATAGACGTGTTCCTTGCTCTGTGTTGAATTTTAAAATGTCATTTTGTTGCTAGGATGCCGGGGGAAGTCATCACAAAGTCTCTGTTTCTCCTGTCGTCCATGTCCGAGGGCTGTGTGAATCTGTTGTGGAAGCAGATCTCGTGGAAGCTCTTGAGAAGTTTGGAACCATATGGTATGTCTTTGTTAGGAGTTGTTTGGAGGAAAACACATCATAAATGACAATCATGGGACCTGGGTGTTGTTTTGAGTGAGCAGGAAACCTCAGTGTGATGTTTCCTTCACCAGCTATGTCATGATGATGCCGTTCAAGCGCCAGGCTCTGGTGGAGTTTGAAAACATGGAGAGCGCTAAGAAATGTGTGACATTTGCAGCAGATGAGCCTGTGTACATTGCTGGGCAGCAGGCCTTCTTCAACTACTCCACAAGCAAGAGGATCACTCGGCCAGGGAACACCGATGACCCATCCGGTGGGAATAAAGTTCTCCTGTTGTCAATTCAGAATCCTCTCTACCCAATCACAGTGGTATGTTTCGTCGTCTTCTTTTGTTTATTTTTTTGTATATTCACACAGGTAACACACATGTTCTTCAATAAAGGTTTTCTGGACGATTCAGTCTCATACAGATGTTTTGCAATACATTTGGAGACTTCGGAAGCGAGGATTTTGAAATGTTTAAGTTGCTGCATGCTTCTGGAATATTTCCAAATGTGTTGCCACAACATCAAGATTGTTATTGAGCCTTTAGGCTCTGAGTGGTGTATATTTAAAGAGCAAGGACTTTTTACAGTAGGGAAGAGTTATTTTATTGCAGTCCTTCTTAGGTATTTCCTTTGTGGAAAGGTGGAACCTTTATCTTCTGATGATGAACTCCAATTTGATGGAATCTTCCTAGCTTTTATTTGGGCCAACATATTTTCCTTTTTAGTATTTCAAGTTGTACCATTTATACAGTTGCATCCTAATTTATTGCCATTTATTAATGGCACGTGTACATGGTTTTTTAAGACACAGGGTTTGTTGTTGTTGTTGTTGTTATTTAAACATTTTTGTTTTATCATGCATTAAATGCTTATATTTTTCATAGGAGACTTTATAGTAGATGTTAAATTGCACAGAAATATTTCAGGAAAAAGATCTAAAATTGTGTACTATGATGCAAGTATGAGTCACTTTTCTTAGGGATGTAGAATGGTATGGATCAATCAAAGTGTTTGGGGTGTGTGGAACCAAGTAACTGAATGCAAACATTAAGTTTTATTTAATGTGCTGTATATTATGAGAGCAAATTGACTGCAACTTAGTATTCCTGAAATTACCTCAAGTAGTCAGTTCCACATCATGCTTTCTGCTTCACTGTCTCGAGAGTATGGATAGCTTTTTGTCTGTTGATTCATCAGTGAGTGATGAATTTTGTTTTTCCTGTCAATTTTCTTTATAGAAAAGCATTCCACGGTATGAGTTGCTTTTTAGTGTTTAAAAACAAACCTGCTCTGAGCTGTGTGAGCAAATCCACTGACTGAGTTAAAGTATTCTTTGCACATGACTGTAATACAAATTTTGGAAACTCTGTTTCATTCATGCATTTTAAATTTGCCTTGCATGAGCTGCTGAGCTGAAGGTGGATGCTTGAAGAAACTAGGAGCAGAAGCCTGGTTCTGGGCTAGGAGAATTCCCTGGGAATTCTGAGATGAAGCCTCTGGCACAGCAGCTCCCTTTTAAAAACAAACAACCCACTCCTAACCTCTTCCTTCCCACTGCCCCCAGCTGTTTCTGTAGCATATACAAATGAGTGCTAGGAGCAGGCTGATTTCCAGAATTACTGGCAAGCAGCACAGTTCATTAAAGGCACAGCAACTGGGGAGAGCAGCTGTGCCCATAACAGCTAAAAATGTGAGAAAACGCAAATATTGCACTTGTCCAGTGGGTTAAAAACTAATTAATTTAAAAATGCCTCAGGCAAAGTCTGCATTGTTTAACAAACCCACCCCCAACAAAAGAAAACAAAAATCAATGAAACATCCTTCCCCCTCAAAAAAAAAAAAAAAAAAGGCACAAAGCCCAATACTACTTCTTCCTCTTCAACACTCTTCTTAAATTTGAACTACAGTTAGGAAAAAGATATTAAAAATTGCAACCAGTTTTAAGTGCAAGTCTGAATATCTGCAGTAAACTGTTGTAAAGTTTTTAAGAGCTTTACTTTAAAAACAAGATTGAGTTTTTGGAAAGAAATTGGTCTGTTCAAAGGCACCTTGTGGCAGAAGCAAAATTGTTCTAAAATTACAATTGTGATCAGCTTCTCTCTCTCACAGAACATTTTTGGTTTTTTTGAGGGATGTAACAGCAAAGGACAAGAAGGGCAAATTAACTGTTTTTAATTCCTAATTGCTTTTTATCCCTATGTGATAGGGGATGTTGGTGTTTTGAAAAGTTTTGCCCAAGGTGTCATGTGCAGGTCTTTGAAGTTCAGTTTCCTCAATTCCTTACCTGTGGGCAGAACTTTTTCAGGAATTTGTGTGTTCAAAGAGACTTTCCCAGGAAGATGCGGTGTATCTTAGCAACTGAATTATGATATTCTAGTATGTATATAATACAAGTGCTTAAAATCTTAATAAATAGTCCTCATTACTGTGTCTGTGAACCACTTGATTGATTTGGTAATCTAAAGTGGCTGAATTATGAAACATAATTTAAAAATCCAGCTGTGTGTGTGACTGCTCGCTAATGACACTGATAGGGTTTTGAGTAGACCTTACATTTTGAAAGACAATTTTTTTGGTTTTAATTAAGCCACTGTGAAGAAATTTTTTGAGGGACCAATTGTGAAGGAAAGTCATATGAAAATAAATGTTACCTGGAGCTGGAAAGTTTCTAGGAATCTTTTCTCCGAAACAGGAGAGATGGTGGGCAGCCTTTTGTGGTGCCAAGCGTGCTGTAAATGATCTCACAAGTCTTATTTTTTATGGGTTCAGGCTGTGTGGGCTGTGTGTCTGTTTTAGTTTTAAGAAATCCACATGCCCCCTGGTCCTTTGCCTCCCAGTTGCTCCTCTGCTCTGCAAAACATAATAATAAATATTATACCTACTTCCTTTGCCACTTCTCCCTCTTGACCCCCAAATAAACCTGAGGATGTACACCAAGATCTTGGAGTGATCATTTTGGAGGTGTTTGGTTTAGATAAAAAAGAAAGGAAGGAGTATAGCACCCACTTGCTTCAGGTGAATGAAAACTGTTGAAATTCTCATTTTGATGAGCTAAGTTTACATTTTGAACTGTTCCCAGTTACTCTCTGAACATGAGCTCAGCTGCTGGAAACCTACGAAATGTGTTACAGCTACAAGAGTCACTTTGTCTCTCTGCTGTGGTAGAACTGCTGCAGGATAATGCTTCAAAGGTAGCTGAGCTTGAGACATGGCTGCACTTACTGGCTTTTGACACAGTTGAAGATACTTGTTAAACCAGTATTTGCATGAGAACTTCCTATGGAAGTATTTTCTTGTTTTTCAGATTTGATTGCCTCTGGTATACTGATCCATAAAAATGCCAATCATGAATGTATTAATTGTAGAGGGGAAAATAAGAAATTGAAAGTTAACAAGCATTTTATTTGCTCTTTAGCATTTAAATGCCACTGCAAGAAAATGTTCTGTGGACCAAAACTGATTAGAATTTCACATCTGACTAAATTTTTTTTTTCTTCTTCCTTAGGATGTTTTGTACACTGTGTGCAACCCTGTTGGAAAAGTTCAGCGCATTGTTATATTCAAGAGAAATGGAATACAAGCCATGGTTGAATATCCTTTTTGAGTGTGGGTTTGTTTTTTTTTTCCCTGTAGGGTCTTGACTCCAAATGGGTTTAACATGCAAATGTCAGAAAAATACCATGTGATTTTGAGACCAAATTATTTCTTAATTTCTGTCTAAGACATGGTAACTTCTAATTTTTGTTTGTGTATAAGACAAAGTAGTATTTGCAGTTTCATCTTTTTAGGAAAGTGGCATTGTCAGCAGTGGTTGATAACCATGTTTATAGTCCCTCAGGCCTAAGAACTGCAGACATGAATATCATAGATTTGACAACCCCTTATATGCACCTTTATACACAAAAGTTTCATGGCTTCTGCCTGTGTTGGTACTCAAGAAAGGGGTAAGGGATTGCAGAGGTGCAGTTTGCCTTCTTCAGACTCTTCTAAAATAGTCCCAGTATGTACTGCTTGTCTTGCTATTTTATATTTATAATATTTACTTTATTATAAAGCAAAGGCCAACTTAGGCATCCTTGATCTTGATTCTTGGGCATCATGTGTTGAAGAAATTCCCTGCTCTATTATCCTACTGTTTACTCTGTTTGCAGCCTTAAGTTGTTCTTGGGTTGCATGTTCAGAATTGTTCAGAATGTGTTGCTGTGGTTTGTGAAGTCCAAAGGCTGATACAATTAGTCCTTAATTTATGAAACTCTGACAGCCCTCTTCCTAAAGCTTTATTTACATCCATTTTTTAACTGTTATCTGGACTAAATTTGCCAAATTATTTTGCATTACTTTGTGATTTCAGATGTTACCAATGTCATGGCTGTCTTGATGATTTTCCAGGCAAAGGGAACTATCTAATTTCTGTTAAATCAAACTAATCGCTATTTATCTATGTAGAAAACTTAAACTGTGTATCCTAACAGACAATAGTTTGACTTACTGTTTGTGTTAAGTTTGTTATAAATGGAATTGTCAGATCAGATGACTTGCACAATTGGGGGTTATTCTTCATCTTGTGAGAGAGTTGGGAACTTGTGCAGAGGGTCCTGCATGCACTCAGAAACTACCATCCTTATGTTCTTTGAATTAAATTCTGTAACGTGTCTTTTATTGAAAATGAAACCAGCCAGCAATTGAAAGAACACTCGCAAATGTGAGTGAAGTAATGCAGCAGCAAGGTAAACAGTTGGTGGTGGCAAGGAAAGTGAGCTTCAATAAAAGCCTTATCTGAAAAGTTCACAAATTTGCTCAAATTTAAATGCTACTTGAAGTACTCATTACTTCTGCAGTTCTGGCCAGTGTCAGTTTCTTATAGGTCTGGGAAGCTTAGCTTTCCTAATTTTTAATTTCCACAGTGAACCTGCGTCACTTTGGAAGAAGTTGGGCTGCAGGAATGTGGTAAAACCAAGGCACATTCTGTTGTTTTGGGCTTTTTTCTAAAATGTCACTAAATGATATCAAGACATGGTGCAAAAGGTCTGTTCTGCTGCAAAGTTCAGGCTTTCTGACACCATATATTATTGAGTATGGGTGAGGTCATGGGTTGTGATGTGCCAAGGCTCAGGCACATTTTTCTGCTAATCACAAAACTAATCTTGGACTATGAGGAGCATATGAAGTAACTTGGGTGTTGGAGCCTGGTACATGCATCTGCCTGCCGTATTTTTTTGAGGCAAGATGCCTATTTGTTCACTCCAAGTCTCTCTTTTAGTTATGTGGGGTTTTTTGGCTAATGAGCTAAAAAGGGTGTACACTTAATCCTTTTTGATGTAAAGTAACTACTGTGATACGTCTCTGTGGAGTTCTTGTAGTGCATATACTAGTGAAATACCTGCAGGCTACAAAAGTAAAAAGGCCCTATCAGATAAAAGGGACATGAATGAGACACCTGGGGGAAAAGATCCTTAACAAGATGTGTATGTTTGAATCAGTGTTTTGTGCCCAGAAGGCGAAGGCTGCACTCAATGGAGCAGATATCTATGCAGGATGCTGCACCCTAAAAATTGAATATGCAAGGGTAATGCTTGGACCTTCTCTTTTAATTTTACTCCCCCAAAAAAAAAAAAAAGGCATATGGTAAAGGCTTAACCTCTTTCACTTTTACTTTATTTGAACAGCCAACTCGACTTAATGTCATTAGGAACGACAACGATAGTTGGGACTACACTAAGCCATATCTGGGCCGCCGAGGTAGGTTGTGATCCGTTCTCGCTGTAGCTGTTTGACTGTACTAATGCCAGCCCTTCACACGTGGTCAGGCTGTGGCAGCAGTCCTTCCCAAGCAGGCCAGTGCTGCTGGAGGCTGTGCCACCGCAGGGAATTAACCCTGAGCCCTAGTGCCCCCTACTGCCGTGTGCTTGAGCCACTTAGTGCAACAAGGAGCCCACACCTCCAAGCACCTTCGCAGTTCTCAAGGACTTGCATTTCTCCAAGCAGCTCTCTCTCTTTGGAGGAGAGGAAACCTGGCACAGACTATTCCTTATAAGCTACAAACTTGCACACTGCTTCTCCTTCGAAAGGACTCTTTTCCCCTATGTTGGACAAGGCATTAAGAAGGATAGAGGACTTCAGCAGGCTGACTCTACACTTCATCATGCACCACATCGGCATCAGCAAAAAAAAACCCCAAACAAACAAAAAAACCCTCTGAAAAACCTCAGACTTGCAGTTCACCTTGTCTGCATACTGCATGCACCACCACCACAAGTTTTTAAAGGAGGACATTTTCAGTACTTCAGATTTGTGTGGGATGAATAACATGATAGACTGTACCCATTCTGTTCAAGTTTGTATGTATGCTGGTCTTATTTCCCTTAAAATTACCACTGAAAAATCGAGAACCTACAAAATTAAGAACCTCTTGTTGATATCATTGACATTGTAATCTTTTCATTACTTGCTGTATGTGAGAGTTGCATTCAGACTTAACAATGTAAATATTGTTTAGCAGTAGGGAAGTTCAATCCTTATATGCAGATAGTTGGAACTGAGCAGTGCAATACCGATAAGTCCCCTCAGCTATACTTAAGTAATAAAATAGGGAGATCCATAATTGGTACAGGCATACTGTCTCTTAAGTACTCAGCTGTAAAAATTCTCAGAGCTTAACTCATGTCAGTGGAAACTATGATTATATATGTACAGTCAAACTGCTGTCTAGTCTAACTCCTGTTAAGTGTTTATTTAAAAATAACCAAAAATCTGTAACTATTGAGTGCAGTGTTCAGTAACCTATGTACAATAATATGTTCAATGTAAAGTTAGAAAAGTGAAGACAATGTGACCAAGATAGAGCATCTGCTTACCAAAGGCTACATGAGAACCAAGGCTTTGGCTGTCTTAAGAGATTTGCACTTTCAGAGTAATTTTGCAGAGACACTGGGCTTGTGAAACTGTTGTACAACTAAAAACTTAGGGCTTGGCTTTTCAAAATGAAGTTCTTGTAAAAAGTTAACAAGGGAGCTACAGTATTGGTTGCAGCTTGTAGATTATGACTATTTGTTTTGAGATTCAACTTTTTTCTCAAATTCTTGAGTCAAAGAAAAGGGATTCTGAAGAAACCCAAGGACAAGAAAAGAAATCTAAAGGTTTGAATTTGAAAAATTGAAAGGATTAATTTGACCCTTGTGTCTTTTGATCATTGCAGTGTTTGGAGGTTGACTTGTAACACTGTGCATCTAAATGCATTATGTAATTGGTCTGCAGATACGTGTGACTGTATGAACTGAAACTTCCCCAGACTTGAGCAAACAGTGGGAAATGAAAAACTTAGGACAGGTGTGGCTTGCTCTTTTCAAGGACTCTGCTCTTCTGTTTTTCTTTTATTACTGTCTCTATTCTCTATACATAAGCACCCTACTACACATAAGAGNACATATTGTACGTAGTATGATTTTTCATTTACTATGTTCCACATTCATTTATGTGGACAATGGGAATATAAATTGTTCAATGAACAGTAAAATGTACTTGAGAAAACAGGCATCTAGAGCAGTTTTGCTCATAAAGTGATCCAGGAGTTGGGCTTTTCTTTGAAAGAGTTTATGTATTTGTCCTTCAACTCACTCTTGCAACAGCACTATTTGGGTTTTGAACATAGCGTGACCTGAGCTGTAGGGCCCTCACTGCAGCAAAGATCTTATCCCAAAGGAATTTCATTCCAAGGACAGACATGCCAATAAATCCTTTCAGAATTTCACACCTGCCCTTCAAATGTTAAGAAGGAAATGCATTTTACTAATGATTTATTTTAAGAACTGTTTTTAGTTCTTTATAGTAATAAATTGCCCATAATCTTTCTCCACTAAAGTAAACTTCTTAACAAGTGCCTGCTGCTCTGAACTCATATTGCATTAGATGGAACGAAATAAACCCACCTGACTTAGTATTCTACTGGCCTTCAGCCAGAAATTTCAAACTGTCATTTGGAGCATTTCTTTTGGTAGTAATACCAGCTTGCTCAGTGACTCAAGGACCTGATGTAAAAACAAAACTAAAAATCAAGGAACCCAAGCTTAAACAAGATCATAAAGAAACTTCTCTTTCAGAATTGTTTTTAACACAGGTGGGTTCTCGTGTTTCAGTGCTTGTTTACACAAGTATTTGTACTGGCACAATCCAGGGGCTTTGTACAAGGAAAGAACAAGCATGGGGCAAGGAGAGACTTGCACCACCACGAGGAGGAAATATTTGTCAAACTTTTCTCACAGAATTCTTTATTTGAAGAATGTGATTCTTGACTATATTTTACTGTGAGCAGTTTCAAAGCATTTAGTTCCACAGATTGGAATTTCAAAACTGATTTTTCTGAAAGATCATTACTGTGTACAGTTTAAATGCTCAAAATACTTCATCTGACTGCTCATTTGCTTTCTAGAGCCAAGAACCAGAGCTGTTACCCTGAAAAGAGAGTGGAAAAGTAAACTTGACAGTAATCTTTCTTCTATATATTTGAAAGTGTTCAGGACTGCTCTCTCTTCAGATTTTACTGCCAAAGTAAATATCTGACTTGGAACCTGGCCTCAAAATCCTGAGCAGAAGGGGCCACATGTGTTTTCATCTACCACTGTTGTGTAATCAGATAGTTCTTGTTTTTTGGGGAAAATACCTCCAACTGCATTGGGCTGGAGTTACTTTTCAGCAGTCATACTTAAATTTCCTGAGAATTATTGCAAACTGATAAATGCCTTGCCCCATCTTTTCAATATGGCTTTTTTTTTTTTTAATTGTAAGAAAAGAATTGTTGCCTACCACAAAGAAATCTGGAAGTTTAGATATTTTTTTGTCGTGCAGCCTGGATCTGATTGTAAAATACAGCTTTGGCTGTGAGGCATTGCTTCCCTCCATTAATGTAGACCCCTTGCTTAACTTTATATCCTAGAGAACTGGGTTTTCTTAAAGGATTGACTGTTGTTTAAGTGCATTACTCAGTGATACTTTTCCTCAGTTGAACTGTTATGTGCTGCTGATAATGCCACAATGTACAATCCTTTCAGCACGCCCATAAATCAGTAGGTGTTCTGTAAATATATATGTACACATATGTAATGCTCTCTGTTTACTGATTATGAAACCATGTAATACAGGTTGTTGTTGGCTTATGCTGAAACTTCTTGAAAGAAGCCCACTTTGAAAATGTGTTGCTGTTGAAGCTAATATTATGATTCAGGTACTGTCTTTCAAAAGTACTGCATTTCAAATTTGTTTTAAGAGACACATGGGTAAATCCTGCTGTATGGTGTTTTCTATACTAATGTGTGGTGTCTGTTTAGGAGAACTATTGGGTATCTCCATAAACCTTAAATGTCTGCATCTCCTCATTGGCCACTGCCCCCAATCAACTTAAGTGCAATTTGTTATCCAGATGGCAGTCCTTTAATTTTGGTGTCCCAGGGCTACAGCTTGTATTTTTAGATATAGAGTGAATGAGAAATCGTTTATAAAATTAACAAGGACTCAAATTACTTTTTCACTTCTTAACTAGAAGCTTTGTGTCTTAACTGGAGAAATCAAGTGCCTGGTTGTGCATACTAAACTGATTTCTTTCCCTTCCCACGTTAGACAGAGGGAAGGGCCGGCAGAGACAAGCTATTTTGGGAGAGCACCCATCATCCTTTAGACATGATGGCTATGGTAAGTAACATGGGATGACAGCTGGTTATGGTTTCTTAAATGCTCTGTGGAATTCTAAATCTTTAATCAATGCTTGGCTGTGGTTCCCTTCAGCATGAGCAGTTCACCTGCAGTGCTGTCAGTCTGTCTTCTGAAACACTGCTGGTTCAGTGAAACCATGTGCACTCATTGCCTCACCTCTTCCTGTCACCCAAAGCATTCAGCTCTGCAGGTTTTTTCCTTGGAAGAAAGTTTCCTTTCAGTTGCCATCACCCTGGCAAAGGGTAGAAAATGATATCTGGATTGGGAAAGCAGTTTTCTTCTAAGAAATGGCAACATAGCATGATCAGTTGTTTGGTACAACAGACAGCAAAGCTATGAATTGTTGGCATTTGCACTTCTAATTTAGGTGGTTCAGAAAAGGTACAGCTATGTGACTGTAGAGGAACGATGTTTTGGAATCAGTGCTATAAAGTGCTGTGTTTGTTACCAGTGCTCTCTGTAAGGCAAGACCTGCTGTCGCTTTCATGTGCTGAGCGAAGACCTCAGGGTGGAGAAACAAATGTCCCCACTCACATGTGACTTTCCTAGTTAGTTACTCTTTCAGCTGTCAGGTTCAATGTGATTTGTCTTGCCTCTTTCTTTTCAAAGGTATTTATGATATTTTACAATGTAGATTGACATCCTACCTGCTCCTTCCAAAGGTGCTTCAAATCTCTAGCATTTCCAAGTCCCATCTTGATTCAGTGATGTTCTTTTTTCATTCTTCTGATACATCCTTCTACCTTAATTAATGTGTCCATCTCCTCCTATACTACTCTTTGCCTGTCATTACTTCTATTTTCTGGGGGAAAAAAGACAAAAGGTTCCTTTTATACTTGGCTTATGTGAGTTTCACATTATTTTTGTCTCAGAAAAACAGGGATCCTCCCCTTGGTCTGTAATACTGACATTTTCTGTGAATAGGGGTATTGCTTACTAGTAGTGTCTCATCACTGAAAGAAAAAAAAAGAAATTGTCTATTTCAACTTGTGACTTTATCTATAGTGGAAAATAGGACCACTTTATTTTGCAGTAGTGTGGGGGTTTAATTATTCCTGTTTCTTCCAAATGAGCATTTTGTAGAAAGGCAGGCTTCTGACTTAATCTCATATCTCTGGGGAAAAAGAGCTGTGTCATGTCCTGACCTCTGTCTCACTCCTTTTGGTTTGTTTTCCCAACTTTGTAATATTCTTTCTTGGTGTCATGTAGCTCTGTAACTAGATGGGAATATTTCTGAATGTTGATTTTAATTATTTCCTCTGATACATTTATGTTCAAATATTTTGCACACTGCAGGGAAGATAATGATTTTTGTAATTACTGGAATATCTTTTTTTCAGCAATTGCTGTAACCTTCTACCCCTCCTTTAAATACACATTATGTATGTGGGCTTTGATTCATGATTAAGTAGTGAAAATTATTTCAAGCAACATAAAAACATGGTCTCTCATCTCCTCAGGCTCCCATGGTCCTTTGTTGCCCTTGCCGAGCCGGTACCGAATGGGATCTCGGGACACTCCAGAACTCGTTGCTTACCCATTGCCTCAGGCATCCTCCTCTTACATGCACGGTGGGAATCCTTCTGGGTCAGTTGTCATGGTTAGTGGGTTGCATCAGCTCAAGATGAACTGCTCAAGGGTATTCAACCTGTTCTGCTTGTATGGAAACATTGAGAAGGTAAGGCATAATTGATTAGAAACTTGGAAACTGCTGTAGTTCTTTCAAATGCTTTGGAAAAAGCCTGTCTGAGATTGTCTAAAAATATATCCTAATGTTTTATAAAACTATTGGTTGAGCTCTTTGTTGCAATGTATATTTTTTTTTACCTTATCTGTCTTAGGTGAAATTTATGAAGACTATTCCAGGCACAGCACTGGTTGAAATGGGTGATGAATACGCTGTAGAAAGAGCGGTCACACATCTCAATAATGTCAAGTTATTTGGAAAGAGGCTCAATGTCTGGTAAATATGTTTTATCAGATTAATAGTCCACCAGTGGGCAGATGGAATGAGGTTTCAAAGGGACAATATCACATTACTCTGTTATCGTTGTTGGAGTTATGATTTCCAATTTGCAACTGTTTGTTTTGGCTTTCAGCTGAAGGAGGGTGAATTTAGGTTAGGTATTAGGAAGAAATTCTTTATTGTGAGGCTGGTGAGGCACTGGCACAGGTTGCCCAGAGAAGCTGAGGATGCACCATCCCTGGAAGTGTTCAAGGCCAGGTTGGATGGGGATTTGAGCAACTTGCTCTAGTAGAAGCTGTTGCTGCCCATGGCAGGGGGTTTGGAAGGAGATCATTTTTAAGGTCCCTTTCAACCCCAACCACTCTTAAGATTTATTACTATTTATAATTTTATTTATTTACATTCATAAAGCATATTGTCATTACATGGATTGGCCACTGATAAACTGTATTCCCCAATGTGTCTTATCCATTCTTTCTGCATTTTTTAAGGAAGGTGTCAAATCCAACCCATCCTGTTCTTATTTTATTTATTTTAAAATTATTATAAAGAAACATCTGCTCTTTTCTAGTTAGATAATAACCTGCAAAATAATAATCTGCAAAGTATGATAGCCTTAATTATTTAAGAAACTTTATCCCTAAATTGCAGTGTTTCCAAGCAGCACTCAGTAGTTCCAAGCCAGATATTTGAACTGGAGGATGGCACGAGTAGTTACAAGGATTTTGCCATGAGTAAGAACAATCGCTTCACCAGTGCTGGCCAAGCATCCAAGAATATCATCCAGCCACCCTCCTGTGTGCTGCATTATTACAATGTTCCCCTGTGTGTGACTGAGGAAACGTTTGTAAAGGTAAGCACTTGGAGTGACTGACATGCAGTGCTCTCTGGGCTCTGTCCTGGCTTTTCATGGTGCTGCTTTTAGAAACAAGTAACTGGGAGGCTTGAAGCACAGCCACTGGAAGAGAGCTGTTCCTTAAAATACATTTGTAGCCCATCTGGATATGTTTACAATTCTGGAGTTACTGTCTCAATTTTATTTATTTATATTTTTTAATGTGAGAAACAAAATCTTGAAAATAAAGTTGAGGAGCTTAACTTGGGGGGTTTTTGGAGGAAAGGGAAAAGACACAAAGCCAAATACATGAAAGTTAGGACTACAGCTCACAAAGGATTTACTTTGACTGCTAGGATGTTTTGGAATGGAGACAAGCATGCACCTGGGACCCTTGGCACAGTGGTGTCCTAAATGAACTCTGGATGCTTAAAACATGCAATACTGGGCCTCTTTAAGTGGAGGCAGTGGCAAGATTGCTGACAGTTCAGTGAGTTGTTTTTCAGTTCAATAAAATACATTTTTCCAACTCTGTCTGAAAGTGAACTCTGGTTCCCAAGTGGTGTCCTTGTATGAACAGCTTCAGAGCTACTGTATTGGAGTAGGAATGTCAAAAAGGAGAACTTGTTATTATTTAAATACGTTTCTGGAGATAGCAGTGATATCACAGATACAGGAGCCTTGTTTTACATACTACAGAATGGTATTCTAAAGTGTTACCAATCTAAACATATTTTTTAAATGATTTGCCATAAATTCTTGCAAACGCTCTTAAAAAGTCAGACTCTTCCATTTTGTGTGTGTCTTCCAGGAACTTGGAATTTTTGCTAATTTGTTTATGTGCACTTTTGCTGGAGTTTTACCTCTTACTTTATTTTTTTGACAGTTATGTGAGGATCATGAAGTTCTCAGCTTTATTAAATACAAAGTGTTTGACCCAAAACGTAAGTAAAATTTGACCTGTTTGGGAAGTTACTTGATTCCAGTTTTGATCTGAGTATCCACTGTCAGGAGACGTTACTGATCCCCTCCTTCCCGTGTTTGTTTCTCATTTGGACAGCTTCTGCCAAAACACTGTCTGGTCTGTTGGAATGGGAATGTAAGACAGATGCAGTGGAAGCTCTCACTGTACTTAATCACTACCAGATAAGAGTCCCAAGTAAGTAAATTTTCCTGATCTTACTGCTGGATTTTTTTTTTTATTGTGGAGAAGTTGAGGGTTCTGGTAGCCACAACAATGATCAGAGGGCTGGAGCACCTCTCCTGTGAGGAAAGGCTGAGAGCTGGGGTTGTTCAGCTTGGAGAAGAGAAGGCTCTAGGATGAGTGGCCTTATGGTGGCCTTTCAGTGCTTTAAAAGTAGGCCTATAAAAAAGAGGGAGAGTGACTTTTGACATGGGCAAATAGTGATAGGAGAAGGGGTAAGGGTTTTAAACTCAGAGAGATTTAGGTTTTAGATGTTAGGAAGATGTTCTTGACTGTGAGGCTGGTGAGGCACTGGCACAGAGGTTGTCCAGAGAAGCTGTGGCTGCCCATCCCTGGAAGTGCTCAAGGCCAGGCTGGATGGGGCTCTGAGCAACCTGCTCTAGTGTGTGGCATCCCCGCCCATGCCAGGAGGTTGGAGCTGGATGATCCAATGAGATGATCCCTTCCAACCAAACCCTTCTGTGATTCTTTCACAATAAATATAGAGAAATCTGCAATGTCTTGAACAGAGCATTCTTTAAGTTACTCAGCTCATTGCTCTCAATTTACTACTCCTGTAGCACGTTCCCTTTGAAACCAGAAATTGTGAGGCCAAGCTGAATTTAGCTCCAAACTAGCAAGAACAGAGTGGGGTGTGTTCACCTGCTAAACAAGTACAGAATAGGCCAGATCTGCACTGTACAATTAAGACAGTTTACTGAATTAAATGGAATTTCTCCAGGTGTTCCCAGACATAATAGTGAATCCAGGCCAGTGTCTAATATTATTTTAAACTACCTCCTCCTAACTGTTAGGAGTTTGTCTCCCTGTGAAGTGTTAACAGGTTCAATCTTTTCTATTCCCCCACACCTTTGGTCCACCTTCTTAATAATGGACATTGGGGGCAGGATATTTTTGAAGATAGTATGGATAACACGCTGTTCACAATTTCAGTTTTATCTCAGTTTGGAGAGTTGGTAACAGCAGAAAAGCTTTCTCTTTCAATGTGAAAAAGGCAAACCTTTGGAGTTGTGGAGGTGTGAGTGTGCAATAGACAGAGCTGGTGAACTTGCCAGGTTATGGAAGGTGGATCAGCAGGAGAGCTGTGCCCACGGTGTGTTCTGTGTTTCTCCTCACAGATGGCTCCAACCCTTACACCTTGAAGCTTTGCTTCTCTACTTCATCCCATTTATAGAGAAGAGGACAGCATGTTAAGAGCTACGTTCACCCGGATTTGCAAGTTAAAAACTACCCTTCGTTCACAGAGCTCTACAGTGGTTGTTCTAATGTTGCCTTGTTTCAACTTAATTCTAATATCTTTTATCTTGTTTTATAATAAATGGATGTTCCTTCATAAATACAAACCAGATTTTTTTTTATTTTTGCCTCTGAGAAGTACATGTTGTAAGCTTACTACAAAGTTTGTATTTTGTTAGTGTAGTGTCTTCAAATGTCTAAAGAAGCACCAGTAGGATAAAATAGATTGTTTCTTTTCAAAAAATTAAATATATTTGCATTTTCAAAATGTTAAAGATTAGCAAGTATTTTTCCATTTGTAGTCTTAATTGGCAGATAGAACTATTACAGCAGAATTTTAAATGTAGAACTTGGTTTTCAGTATAAGTAGTGAAGTATGTTGCAATACTAAAAAGAAGCTTGTATTTATAAAATGCTTTGATCGAGTTAATGTTGCACATACTGAACTTTTAGTAGTACAGACTTGATTTATAGTTTCAAACAGAACTAACATAGAAAATTATTAAGTATGTACACGTGTATGGTAAGAATTCATACTTATTTAAAGTGGTTTTGTTTTGTTTTTTAAAAAAAACCTATTTTCCATTTGCATTAGCATGATGCCATCTACAGCTAGTCCCACCGTAGGGGCCTTTTAAAAATTAAAATTGCAAGCCTGTATCAATGTGTTCATCCTCATTTTCCATGATTTAAACTTAAATCTTTGGTGTTTAACATATCCTTTTGACTCTTTTTTTAAAGCAGTGGTTATGACATACTAAATGGTAAAAGTTGTGGGGCGGTGACAACATGGATCACAATAGAAACCAAGGTGGTAAAAATAGTTAAAACAAAAAGAAAGCTCCTCTACCATATCCTTTCTTACCTGGATAGTTAATTCAATGTTTTCTTCTGTCTGATTTACCTTAAACATCTATTATGACCATGAAAGAATTCATTGAGTGAATAGTCTTGGCTTGTCTGTAGCTTAAGATGAGGTAATCTCAGTGGGATTCAGGTAAAGTAAGTGACTGTGTGATGTGAAATTAATGAGGTGAGAAATCTTTTACATGGAGAAGATAATTTGTTCTGTCCCAGTATTTTGAAACCTGTCTTCTGGAACTGTATCTTGTTTGGGCTAAGCCCCAGAAAGAGGAATCCAAGCAGTGGAGTCTGAGAGCTGTTGTCCTAAGGCTCTGTGCAAATTTCTGAATTTGCAGTGGATTGCTGAGGGCTTCTTTCAGTTCTGTTTTTAGTCATTGCAGAGAAGTTACTTTATCAGCTATTTTATGCTTTCTCCTACAAGTTCTTTGTTCTGTCTTTATGGATTTTATCTATATCCATCCTTTATGCAAGATGATTTGTGCAGAGTGCTTGTCCTTGAGAGGTTATGTTGTAGGATGTTTACAGGCTGTGGGCATTGCACATCTTTCAATACAGACTGGATTTTCCCCATTCTTAATTTCAAGGCAAATATTCCATATCATACAAGGGAAAATGTGTCAGATGTCCTTCAGGTTTTCTCATCAACAATGATTCATTTTTGCCCTGTCTACCTCCATTTTATTCATGCTTCAGGTAACAAGTGTTTTAGGTATTCACATCAGGCTTTTAATATGTCTGAACTGGGAACTGAAAACCAGCTGCTCTTTGGCAGGTCTTTCAGCACAGGGTTTGGAATAATCCCAGCCTCCTGTCTGTGAGGTGGCACTGAGACTTTCATTTTAGGGGCACTGCTGAGACTCTTTCAGCCTCAGTGCTCTTTCCCCAGAAATTGCTTCCAGACAGCTCCAGCGCAGAAGTCCACGTGCCCTATCTTGCTGCTGGTGAAATGCTCTGTGCTG
Organism: Ploceus nigricollis; assembly: GCA_013399945.1. Taxonomy (NCBI): domain Eukaryota; kingdom Metazoa; phylum Chordata; class Aves; order Passeriformes; family Ploceidae; genus Ploceus; species Ploceus nigricollis. The sequence continues at coordinate 53,693 of VXBC01007513.1, forward strand.
CTTAGTGTTTTAACTGTAAAAAATCTCTCCCAATCTCTCATTTCTCTTTAATCAACTTGAACTGTTTCTTCTGTCACAATTTCCACTGCCGGTTGTGTTAAGGTAGTTCCGGAAGTCATTTGTAGTTGAGCATTAAAAACAGTCTGTTTTCAAATTGCAGTGTGCCATGAGTGACCCTTAAAACGTTCTGGTTTCATTAAACAAAAAAAAAAAAAGAAAAAAGAAATGCACTTTAATGTTTTGGTGTCCTCAGTGGATCACAGCATTCAGTGCCTAAGATGTTCAGGTGACAGGCATCTTTCCTGTGTCTTCCCAGATCAAATGGAGCATGGTTCTGGGTTATATCATAGAAGACTTGATAGCAGCTGGAAGGCCCATATGCAAAATGAGTAGCCTGTGCCATGTAAGGCAGAAAAGAGAGGAGACTGAAGATTTGTGCAAGCTTCTTTCTCCACAAAATAATCATCTTATTCATGTATTCATGAAAACAGGAAAGATTCCTTTTTGGTGTTTTGCTCTTAAAAGAAAATAATATTTTCTCTTGGGCCTACAAGAGTGGATGCTTGTCCTCAGGGAGGAATGAAGTTGGTCTTCTTCCATACATGAGGTCTGTGTTCACCTTTAATCTTGCTCTTTAGAACAGAGCCCAAATAGTGGGCTTTGAGTGAGTTTGTCTCTCATTTGGCAGTGGTATTACCTTACTTGTTAGATTAAAATGAAACCTTCAAGGTCTCTTAATACAGGTTTTTTTTTCCTGTCTCTTTTGCATAAATCACACAAGCAAAACATTGAACATTGCTATGCACATTCCCTGCTTGTAAGCAGCTGCCATTCACAATGTAGTATCTTCATGTCTGTCCCACTGTTTGTTTTGTTGGGTTTTGTTTGTTGATGATGTTTTGTTTGTTTTTCCAATTGATCACCTTTCACTGGGGGTAAAGATGTGTTGAGGTGGAGATATGTGCCTCTTCTCATGATACTCTAATTCTTGTTTATATTTATTTTTCCTTATATGCAAGAAGTGTGAAGAGTTGTTTTTTGACTTTCTATACCACCACAGCAAGATAGAGTGTATTGCTAGGGTGATGATGAGAAGAGTTAAAAGAAACCATGGGGATCGTGTTTGGGTGTCCTGCTTTGTGAAAGGAATGATACAACTGGAAGTGGTGTCAATAAGTCTGTCTTTTAGAAAGGGATAACGTTTGGGGCAAGCTGGCTGAAACCCTTTTGTTGTAATTAAATGCAACTTGCTCCTTCTCCTGCTGTGTGTTTTCTTGTGAACAGCTCTTGAGCTTGTTTGAATGTGCTGGTGGCTTAGCAGGAGACATTCAATCTCTTCTGTTAAATAATGCATCGAGGTCTGGGAACATGAACACTTTTTGCTCAGTTATTTTTTTCATCTCAGGGATGTGTTTAAACATATTTGGTATTCTTTTGTGTGTTCCTTTTTTTGAAAATACCTTGCATTTCCACATCTGTAGCTACCAGTGGGTTTTTTAGCCATTCCAGGGTTTTGTGTCTACTTTATGTCTATTTTTATGTCTAACCAGTCAGAGAGAAGTATGCTGCATGAGTGATTTGTTGTGAAATTCAAGTATCTTCTCAGTTGCACCAATAATATTGACACTTGTGGGGAGGGGTGATCAGATGTGCTCACTCCTGTGATAATGTGATGTTTCTAGGGTGCCATTTGGGTTTGTTATAAATAGAAATTCGGCAAAGCCAATTTCATAATTAATAATAGAAATTTATTGTACGATCGCTAACAAAAATTTAGAGCCTGAAATTCCACGACTGCAACTCAGTCGTAACAGCCACAATTCAAGGAAACAGAGCGGTCCCGGGGATCTGGCTCTGGGTAAAACTGTTGGGGTGCTAATTAGGTGCCCCCTTTCAGTCTCCTGCAACCTAGTTAAGCAATCTCTCCCAGCTCTCATTTTGCATTCCTATAATTTCTAAGAATCTCTACACACCCAGTTTATTACATATATATCAAAAATGCACGAATTACACCCATATATAACAGGTTCCTTAGAACCAGAGTCAGATAAAAATAACCTGAACCAAATAGGTGTTCAGGGTTTTTGGGATGATGAGGCCCCCAAGTTCTACTGTTAAAGCATCTGATTTGATAAAGGGTCAATCCATTTCTAGACAGCTGCATTATCAAGTTAAAAGAGCAAAATATTTGTGTTCTGTTTAGTCTCCTAATGCATAATAGCCTTTCCCTGTTAAAAATAGAGGATTTCTTCCTCCAAGGACTGTAATTCTCACAGGATGTAGAGGAACCTAATCCAGCCAGATTAATTTTGCTGTGCTTTGACCATGGCTCTCTGAAGGAAGTAACCTCATTCCCTTTTCTTGTATTCAGAAAGCTTGATCTGCCCTGTGCCAAGCTTTCCTGTCCTGGCCTTTCCCAGCTAGCTCCCTGGGTTGGAGCCATACATGAATTCAGATGGGTTCCCTGCTCTTCCTCCTTGCTGTTGCAGCTGCTGAAGCATGGTCTTAATTTCTGGCACGATTTATTTAACTTTTCCTTCTCTGGTGTTCGTGGAGCAGCTGCAGCCTGAGTGGGTCTTCATGCAAGGGAGTGAGTCCTGCAGGAATGTGCCAGGAAGCCAGCAGCTATGGCAAGATAATTAACTCTCTTTTCCAAAGCATCTGGGATCCAGGAAAACAAATTAATCCTGGCAGGGCAGTATAGCAGTATTCAGAATTAAACACTGGAGTGGGATTGTAGGATGGGGGATGGCTGAGGTTGGTAGTTGAAGCACAATGCAGGATGTAATTACTCAATTTCATATAAGCCATTATCTGTTTGTTTTCTCTTGCCATCTGTTATATATGTATAATTCGTGCAGCTAGATATGCATGTAATAAGGTGTAGTGCATGTAATAAGTTTTAGTTATAGATGTTTTAAGAATTACAGGGAAAAGCCGGAGGAATTCGTGGATTAGGTTGCCAGAGACCGAGGCCAAGCGCCTAATTAACATTCCAATAACCCGAGCCCGCAATGACTGTGAAACTGACTATTGGGAAACGCCTAGGTCGGCTAAGTGACTGAACGAAACATGCCCCAACCAGATACCGGGATTCATTGGCCAGACTCAGCACCAAAACAGGGAGATGGATGAAATCATGGAAAACACAAGCGGGGAATGCAACCGCCGGGAAATCACCTTCTTTTCAGGGAACACCTGGGCGATTTACTGGGCAATGGTCGGCCTCCGGGAAAGCACCAACTGCCGGGAATATTTTCCCCCTGAAAGAGGACTGCATGAATATGCAGCCCACAACAAAGACTTGTTGCTGGGGGCGAAATAAAAAGTATAAAAACCTGCTGCGCTGGGACGCTGGTGTGAAACCAGAGGGGGACTCTGACGCTGTCAGACCTTGGTTTCACCCAGAGCTGGATCCCCGGGACCGCTCTGTTTCCTGGACTAGTGGCTGTTACAACCGAGTTGCGGTTGGGACGATCTCAGACTCTAAATTCTTATCGCAACCGCGAAATAAATTTCTGTTATTAATTATGAATTTGGATTGGCTCTAATTCCATCTATAACGCTCCCCTGGATCCAGGCGGGGCTCTGGGGCAGAGCCGGCAGGGAGCAGAGCAGGGCCTGCCCTGCTGACAGGGGACAGCAGGTGGCAGCAAGAAATCCACGTCCCTTGGCTCCGAGTTCAGCACCGGGGACTGCTGTGTTGGCTTCTGCTGAACTGGGGACAGTGAAATCTTAGACGCTCTCTGAAGTAGATCTGACACGTGCTCGAGGAGCTGTTTGAGGTCATGGGATGCTGTCCTGCAGCGTCTGCACTGGATCACCCTCAAGGACCTGCCAAGACGTGCAGAAAGACTCCCAGGTGCTTGAGTTTGGACTCTCATTCACCAGAATGGCCACTCCAGAATTTGCTGAGCTATCTGTGAGTGAGGTAGGGCACAGCCAAGGGCAGCAAGCACATATGTGGCTGAACACAGCTTTGCTTTGGAGAGGGCAGCATGTAAATGGTTTCTGCAGAAACCCATCCTTAACTTCGGAATCTCCTCTGGGCGACCAAGAGGCACCCAAGGTGGAAAACTCAATGTCTGAATCTCTTCTGCAGTCTTACCAGCTCTGGGGTGTGAGCTAAGAGATCTCCACAACCCTGTTCCTAAGAGCAGCGTTGCAAAAGAGCCCCACCGGATAATCCAGAAACCTGGGTTTGGTTCCACTTGTGTAAGCAGTTTATCAGGCAAGAGGTGATATTTCATCCCTCCTCCTTGAGGGAGCTGGTGTGCTTCTGAACATGTGCAAATGCCTTTGATACTTCAATAATAATGGATAAATGGCAGCCTGGCTTAGCAAGAACAGATCTTGCAAGACAAGTGTGATTGCTTCCACTGTGGACAGAATGGAAAAGGATCCAACAGCCAAAGATGTGAGCAATGCTACTCCTGAGGAGTAGTAATTAAATAAATGCAATGAGGCAGGGAAAGGCATGAAAAAGTGACTGCCACAGCAGCCTAGGTGGAGCTCGGAGGGTCCCCTGTGGGGTGAGACATCTGCCTCAAAGGGCTCACAAAAGAGATGCAGGGAGCCTGCACGTTTACCTGGGAGAAGGTGGGACTGGGTCCCATTCCCTTTCCTCCTGATTTTCCTTTGGGCTCTTCTTGTCCCACTTCTCACGGTGGGGGCATCGGGGAAATAATGGCAGAGGTGGGGCTGTGTCTGTCTCCCTGGCTCCTGCCTGGCTGCTGGATGGTGCCACTCCTGAGCCATGCCCTGCGGGCTCTGTCTGGAGCTCACCCCCATGCAGGGAGCAGCAAGCCCGGCCTACCTGATGAGCTCTGTAGTGGCTTTTTTCAAGGAGGAGCCTGTTTTCAGCTGGTCACGAGGTAGAGACACCCCCTCTCACCACACACAAAGCAGGAGGTGAGAGCTGGGTTGGAAGGATGCTGAGACCATAGGGTGTGTGTGGGGGGGGCCTTCAGGGACTTTACTGCCACTGACACATTGGCAAAACAAGTGGGAGATTCAAAAGGGAGACTGGGGTGGGAGGGAGAGGCTGTGGGCACATATTCCCATAATGATGAGCTGCAGAAGGAAGACACAGGTAAAGGAGAAGCCCTAACACTGGTGGAGGCTGCCTTGGGCCAAAGCAGGAGCTGGGCAAAGTCTTGATCCTGCCAGCCATGTGCTGTCAAGCTCTGCCTGTTCTCTGGACTCCCTAGTGTTATCTTCAGTCCTGGGAGAGGGTGGGGGCAGCTTCAAACTGGGAGACAGTCCACTTCTACCCAGAGCAAAACAGTTGTTTTGATACCACATTAACCATGCTGGTTATTTGGGGAATTTTCCACCTTCTTTTTGTTTTCTGTCCTCATTACATGTCAGAAAAATTGGCTTTAGATGGTGTTTCAGAACAGGAATGTTGCAACAGTCGTAGAGCAGGTGCGTAGTTGTGCCTGTTGGAAAGCTGTTCCTTTGCCCTCCCCTCTTGGCTTCAGCTGGGCTTGTTCCCGCCATGCTTTCCCTCTGGATTTTCTCCTTTTGGGTTCTCCTTTTGTTTATGCTCCTTTCTTGCAGACTGGGGCACGTGTTTCCAAGGGTCTACCTAGAGCCAGAGGTCACAGTCTCTTTGGTGTTTAAACTCAGCCATGGATTTTGTAACATTTGTGGGGAGAAGAACCAGCCTTGGTTTGGCATATTTGGCAACCCTCTGTCTCCAGACTCCAGGCTGCTCTCTGTGCTGTCCCTGCTGCCTTGCTGAGGACAGGAGCAGCCTGAAAATGCAGGGCAGCTGCTGGCATTCCCACTCCCACAGCTGTGTCAAGCAGTGAACTCCACAGTACTTGTCCTGCTGGCCTGGGAGAGACCCAGGGCCTGGGATCTTGGCCTGTTCCATGCCAGGACACCTCTGATCCTTGTGACATGGGGAACACACAGCGTGGCCGGCCGTCCTTGGGCACCGCAGGATCCATGTGATCAGATGGCAAAAGCCACTGTGAGCCCCTGCCCTTTGAGCAGGGTAGAAACTCCAGCTGACAGGCAGCTGGAGGAGCAGCCTGGCAAACACAGCCCCGTGAGTGTGTGATAAGGGAGCACTCGCCCCCGGACACGCTCCTTGGGCAAACCCTTTGCCCAGAGCTGTCACCCACCCTGCCTGATGGGGAGCGAGCTCTGGCCCTTCAGCCCCGGCCTCCTGCGCTGCCTCCCGGGCGGGTTTGCTGCCAGCTCTGCTTTCCTGCTAAGGCAAAGTGCAAAGGCACCTCTTGCATCACTCCAGGGGGTGAGGGCTAGGCAGGGCTGTCCCTGCCAGCAGCAGCACTGCAGGCACCAGGCAGGCACAGGAGGCTTTAAAGATCCAGAGACCTGCTCCCATCCAGTTCCCCATTACCTGCAAATGAAATAGACTAGCTTTGAAAAATAAAAATACTCCTAGCAAATGGAAGCTGCTGCTTCCAGCTGAGATTTGTCTCCTCCAAGGGGAAGACAATTTGCCTTTGAGATAGCCAAAATGTTTTCTGCATGAAAAGCCTGGCTCACCTCTCCGTGGAAGCACTGGTATCTTGTGTCACCTGTTTGTAAGGCAGCTTTGAACGTAACTGTTTATGAAACCTATTAAAAATACATTAATGTGCCTTATTATTTTCTTCCCTGCCAAGGAGTTGGTCAGACACGGTTTCAGGTGAGCTCTGAGAGTTGGTTGCTGCTGAAGGGTGCAGAGGGGTCAGACATGGTAGCAGTTTCCAGACTCAGAGTGGGCTCTGCAGGAGCCTTGCTGCACACCCTCTCCCAGTCCTGGCACACACAGACCTCAGGCACAGTACCCTGTTTTTCAGAGACAATCACACCTCTCTAGCTCCCTGGTTAATGGTTAGACCCACATTGCAGCAGCTGCCTCCCCAGCCCAGCTGTAGAATGAGTAATGGATTTTAAAGATTGGATTTTCTGATCTTGCCCTTTGGACTTATTTTTGCTGTGGCTGTTGGTAAACTGTGTGCCTCTAAGCTCAGGCTGCTGTGAAATTCTCTCTGCACTGCTGCATCCCTGAGCAGGTACATTTTGGTAAGTTGTACAGGAGCAGTGTCTGATGGAAGTTGGCACAAATGGCTCAAGGCAGGAGGCTGATTTTGGCTCAGTTTGGTGTAGAATTGCCTCTCAAAGAAAGTGCTGGTGAGAAGAGGCCTGTGGCAGTCTCAGATTCAGCCAGCCTTTGGAGCAGGATTGTTGCCAAAGGTGGGTCAGAGCAGCTAAGGCTGGAAAATTTGAAAGGATGGAAACCCCTCCACTCTGGGTCCGTGTCCCAGGGCTGCACCGCCCTTCCAGGGAAGGAGCTTTTCCTAACACCCTGAACCAGCCAGGCTGACTTACCTCCTGGAAAGGCTTCAGCTTCATCCTCCCTTCTAGCTGCCAAGTCACTGTAGACTTCTGCTAAATCACCCCAACCTCCTCTCCCTTCCCAACTAACCAAGCCAGCTGCTTCCACCTCTCCCTGTAGGCAATGTTCCTGGACCTCAACCAGCCTGGTGGCCCTGCTAGTCCTCTCCAGCTTCCAGCAGATCCATGCTCATCCTGGAGGGGCTGTTCACACCCACCAAGTCCTGCTGAAAGGGAATGCTTAGAGCCAGGACATGCTGAAGTCAAGCTCAGAAACAAGCTCCTTGTTGTGTCTGCTCCAGTAAGGCTTCAGGAGGAGCTGGTTTTGATGGATTTCTGGATGAGATGGGTCTGTGCCACCTGGCACATGCCCAGCACTGATAAGCAAGGCCTGCCTGTGCCTGTCTCCTTGCAACACCGTAGCATCCTCCTGACCACTGAGGGCTACAGGCTACTGCCTTGAACTGCCTCCTCAGCCCCATGGAAAAGCAACACAGTTTGGGGATATCACCAGCATCAGGCTGGCATGTCCTGAGTTCTGGAGTATTCAGAGCAGCAGGCAGCTCTCCACTGGCTCCTGGGCACTGTCCACCCCTACTGGAGTAGGTCCAAGGGGTTCAGCTGCTCCCAGATTCCAGAGGCTGTGTGGCCGGAACCCAGGGGAGCTGGTGGAGCTGGCCTGCCCTGCTCAAGGCCAGCTCATCCATCTTCACCTTGCTGAAACAGCTCACTATGAATGGAGAGGTGAGTGTAGTGCTTCATTTAGATGGATAGCAGGGAGCAGAGGGACTTTGCAGGGTCATCTTAGGTGCTTCAGCAGGGTCTGGGCTCCAAACCTGAGCCTTTGTGGAGCATTAGGCTCCCTTCTCTTTTCCCTTCTGTGGGACTGACATGTGCTGGGCAGCCCATTCCTGCCCAGAGCTACCTGGTCCCCACTGGTCACTCCTCTCTGAAGGATGGTGTCACATGCCTAAGGCTGCTCCTCTGAGGTCTGAAAGATTAGACTGGAAGTTTTATGGGTGGGAGATGTCCCAGGGCTGAGGTCAGAGACAGAAATGTAATGTCTGCCCTGCTCTGTTATACAATCCCCTATTAAATAATCACTCGGGGTCACTGCGCCTGCCAGGCCACTGCAGCTGGCAGTGGGGCTGCTGGAAAAACAGGATCACTGTCCGCTGGACAAGAAGGAGAAGGAAAAGCAGTAACACACTTCTGGGCAGTCCCATGCTCAGACCCTTCCCAGCCTTGGGATTCCTCATTGCAAGGTGCTTTTCTGTGGCAGAGGCACTTGGAAGGACACAGCCTGTTTGTAGGATGGTGGCAGTGGGGAGGTGGCTGTGGCCACAGTGGCGAAAGGCTGGCGTTTGCCTTGCTTGAAGTGTGCAAGCAGGGAACTGTGCCTGTCACAGGGACACTGGTTCTCCACTGAATCTGGGCAAGGGGGACACCCAGCATCCATCCAGCGCAGCTCTGTGCCCCCAGCCCATGACTGGTCTCTGCATTTCCTAAACCCGCAGTGGAGCCAAGGCTGGGGCAGAGCCATGGCCTGCCATGAGCTGCCAGCCAGCACACAGGGATTGGGCCAGTGCCACAGTGCCAAGTTGTGCTGCCCACCTGGGACTGACACCCATTTTACAGCTCTGTGTTAATGATTTCAAAGGTGCTGCAGAAGAAAGTAGCCGAACTGGACACTTGGAGGACATCAGGGAACCTGTGGGAATGGCTACTGATGCCCTGTGTTGGCTGCAGGTGAGCAGTCACTCAAGGGAGCTGGATGATTTTCCCTAGGAGATACAGGCCAGGTCCAGGAAAAGAAACCATGCTGGTGGGGGAAGCTCACAAAGCAAAGCTGGGAAGCAGCCACACTGCACTCAGAGCCTGAGCATCTCTGTCCTGGGATTCCTGTCCTCCAGCATGCATTTACAGCTAGCTAGCCTACTTCTGCTGGGTAATTTCTTCCTAATGAGGGGTTTTAGCTGGTGGCTGTGCTCCCACGAGGGTGAGGGAGAGCAGCTCAATACAAGCAACAAACTGGTGTGGAGCAGGGCGGGTCCTTTTTGATTTAACTCAGAGGGCGGCAGTGAAATAGGAATGCTGGGGGGTGACTGGATGGCACTGACTAAGCTTGAGGTATCCCTTACTTGGATTTGCTGCCTGTAATCAGGGAGTCGTTTTGGCTTAATGCAGCTGTTTTGTTATTTAATGCCACTTGATTTTCCTTTACACTTTCCCAAATGTTTTAAGCTATTCTTTGTTGTGCTTATCCACTTTTTAATCTGAGGTCAAATGATTGGATCTTAATCCCTGGATCTCAAATGAATTTGCCTTTTGGTTTCCAGCCCTCTGCTACAGCCAGGCTTGCTGTCCCCTTTTCCTTCTCTCATTGTTTCTCTATTTCTTGCAAGTTAGCATTACTTGAGAAGAACAAAACTGGTGATATCCCCCTGATTAATATTTCCAAACAATTTTATGTTTTTCCTTGTGATGAGTCCCTGGAGCCTTTTTTGTCACACTACCTAAATGTGATCATAGCCAGTGCAATACTGTGCTTTTCGTGGCTGACAGGGTACAGAAACAGCTGCCATGGAGTGATCCTACAGGACAGCACCTAAATCAATTGTACAGTCTTCCTGGAGGAGAGGGGGCAGGACAACCTCTGAATCAGATTCACAAATCCAAAGATGACAGGAATGCTGATCTCAGCCCCACCCTCTGGGTTTTGCTAAAACTTGGTTTCTCATTCCATTGCAATTGCCCTGTGCTGCAAGTTTCTCGCTCAAATGTATGCATAAAGTCTTGGAGGAAGATTAAATACAATTTTTCAACGGCATGTTCTAGATTTTATTGAGAAGAGATGAGGTCTAATTAAATTCACACGTTAATCCAGCCAGATTAAATGTTACATTCTACTTTGTGTCCTTAGCTTGACCCAGGGGCCAGACTGAACCTACAAACCCAGGCCACAGAACTGGTCTTGCCCTTCGTGTCTAGACTCAGACCCAGACTTTGCTTCAATACATGAGACTAGATCCACACAGTTTTATTGGTGTGTTAAGGATCACAACCTACATCCAGGCCTGATGGGGAGCACAGGAGTGATCCCAGCCCTGAAGGGTGCTGCTGCCCCAGGTACCCTCTTGTAAGCCCATGGTGCTGTTGGGGGAGGCTCAGGTCCCCACCTCACCTGGCTTTTCTGGGTGCTGCCATCACGGGGTCTTGTGCCAGCTCCTGCTGGCAGCTATCCTGTCTTTGAGGTACCCAAGTCCTTGGCAAGGTAGCCTGTGCTACTCCAAAACTTCTCCTGAGCTGGGTACAGTGAGCTGTGACCATGTGGCTTAATTACATCCAAAGCCATCCTGTCCTCACAGAGCCTCATCCAAGGGTGTGTGCATGACCCTGTGCTGGAGGGATTTGCCTTCCAGAAAAGGACAATGAGAGCTGCAGGAAAGATTCTGCTGTGGGAATTCAGCAGGACTCTCTTAAGCACAACTCATCTCTATGCAGCCAGTCTGGACTTGCATGGAAAACAAACATTGAAACCCTGGGAATAAACCACCTACTTCCTCGTGAGGACCTGTAAGTCTCACCCAGCAAGCCAGTCATGTAGCTGCAAAGGATGCAAATAAACTCTGCTGTGTAATTAGCACCCTTTGTATGCCAGGGCAATCATTCGTAACCCCACATGCAACCAGGAGCCAGGTCTGCCTGCACGGGGCTCAATTCCAAACACCCTCCCCAGGTATAAAGCTGAGCCGCTTCCCTCAAATCAGGATCACTGATTGGTGATGCTTTGCCCCATATGGGAGGAGCTGGCTTGTGATAAGAGAGATCAGTTATGCTGCAAGGACAAATATCCTCTTCTAAAACCCACAGCCAGTGCTGATAGGAGTGTTTGCTGGTAAATACCTGCAGCATGCTGAGCTAAATTAGTCTGATTTTATTACATTAAAGAATGAAATGTCTATGCAGCATTTTTCCTGGTGAGACTCTGAACTGCCACTGAGGCCTCTGTGATGGTGGAGTACTTTCCATCCCAAATTGTCCCTGGTAGCCTGATTTTTGCATTCTGCGCCATGCAGACAAAGCACTGGTAGTACAGGCTGAAGCACAGACACTGATCATGTGGGGACTCCTCCTCCCCTGAGCCTTGCTGTTTGTACCAGAAAAACAGACACAGCTCCTTGGAAGGAGGCTGTGTGACTTCAGGGCCTGGTGTCATTGTCTCTGCAAGACATTTGATGGGTGTCACAGTAACAGCTGGAGCAATGCTTCTTTTTCTAAGACAAGAGGTTTAGAAACTAGAGTCTGGGGGTGTGGGAAAGCTCTTTCTCTGTGCTGTCCTTGATGGCCTAAAGGGTCATTGGGAAATGACACCAAGGGGATCCAGACCCGAGAGGTGCTTCTCATTTTTAGAGGTGCAGAGCAGGCAGCAGATGGGTAAGCATAGCTGGCCTCCAGGTGAGGCTAGAAGCAGCATGCTGGCTGTAGACAGGGGCCTCTCTGCAGTGGGACAGCCTTGGGCACTCCAAGCAGCACTGCAGCCTTCGCAGGAGTCAGTATCTAAGCCAGACTTTAAAAACAGCCTTGTCTTGTGCTGTTGCATAAGAGTGAGATGGAAATCTCACTGTGTTTATAGAGACTGAAATGATAGGACTCCGCTTGAGCAAACGCTTGCAATGGAAGATTCAGCTGGCTATAGAGCTTTGCTTCCAGGAGCAGAAGAAAACCACTCAGCCATTTAATCCTTTGAAGACTTCAGTCACCCTGATAAGATGTAGACAGGGCAGGACAAGGGAGATGGCTTTCATGTGCCCCTGCAAGACTGCCACCTCCCTGGGCAGGCTACATCCCACCACCCCAGAGAGCCACACAGGCCAACCTGGCTCCTGAGCCTGCCCACTGCCCTTTCCCCGCTGTGACACAGTCCCTCGATTTAAACTCTTAATCCTGAGAAGATTGTGCAATAGCTCCTTCAGGCTGAGAACGGATTATGCCCGTTTCAAAGGTATTTGGCACTCTGGCTGCACCGGGAGAACCCAATCAACCGGCCCAGCCTCTCCTGCAAGAGCACCTGCAGGCAATTCTTGCAGCTGGTGCCTAGCAACTTGCTCTGAGCTGCTCTCACAGCTAAAATTCAATGTTATTTCCACCTTCCTCCCCAGAGCAGCAGCTCCTGGGTCAGCATCAGGGAAGAATGAGACGTTTCCCACTCAGCTTGCTATAAATTAGTGGTATGGGAGGGGCTGCTTTCTCTCTCTCTCTCTCGTGCGTGTCCTGCAGCCAGCTAAAAAAGGCATCTCCTCTCAGCATGTGGGACAGGTGCAGGAGATTAAGTAAAATGTGGTTTTCCCCTCCTTCCCAATTTGTTTTCTGCTCCCAAATGCCTCTGCAGAAAAACCAGCCTTGGATTCGTGTTGTGTCTCACCGTGGCTTTGCTTGGGTGAGCCCCAGGTTATGCCAACACACACAGGTAGCTACAAGCCCGGGGCTGTGCTGAGCACTCTCTAATGACGCACAGCAACTTTTAGATCACCTGTGTGACAAATGAAGGCAGCCCTGAATCTGAGAGAGATGCCCTTGGGAAACGGCGAGCACCAGAAAAAAAATGTGTAGGAAACCAAGATTACCTGTTTACAGGGCTGTTTGCCGAGGTAGTGAGCCATCAGCCACCCTGGGCAGGACCGAGCGGCGTGTTCCTGCATGTGGGCAGGGCACAGGAATGGGTGCTGGGAAGAGGGAGCCAAAGGGAGGATCCAGCTGCAGAGTGGGCAGGGGCTCGGGGAGCAGCACATCGTCCAGCGCCTGCTGGCACGGCGCAGAGGGAGGAGCGCTCCAGCTGGAAGAGTTGGGAAGCTGTGAGTAGATTAAGTCCATAAGTAGTAGGGCTGTGGTACGGCAGCCTGGGTGTTTTTCAGAGAAAAGCAAGACGAGGTGCCTTGTAGGGCATTTCCAAACTCTGGGAGGGCACGTGTTTGCCTCTGGAAGCAAGCCCGAGATCCAGACGGATTTCCCAGTGGGAGTCTGTTAGGACATCTCAGACTTGCCTTAGTGACGCAGCTCCCTTGGTGGGGTCGGGTGGGAGGGCAGCTGCCTGCCCTGGCTGGCGCTAGTTCACCACTGCAGAGCTGACCTCTCCTTGCCTCCCCAGTTTTATTCCTTGGGAAGCCCTGGGTGGTCCTCGCAACTGCAGCCAGAGGGGTGGAGGTGCCTTATTGCTGTGGATAGGGTGGGTGTCAGAAGAGCCACCTTTACCTCACAGCTGTCTGCCCTCAGCTCCTGACTGCCTGCAGCACTGCACAGTCTGGAAGGAGGAGTGGGAATCACCTGGTCACTAGTTTGGACTCGACAGCCTGAAGCAGATGAGGAGAGAGGTTGGTAAGCGCAGAAGCACCAGTGGAGATGTCTCCAGCTCATCCCAGGACCCTCAGCCCTCCAAGGTGGGACATGGCTCTGTTCCCCAGCCCAGCAGTGGTGCCCAGTGTGCTTCAGGTAGGTGTTTGGCTTAAGGATTTGTCAGCGTACGGATTACTTTAAACAAACCCAGCTGCATTGCACAGGCTGGCTGATGAGGACTGAGAAACACTTTATACAGAAAGGCATAAAGGACCCAAGTCTGATTCAGCCTTTCCTAGTGCCCAGTGGGTGCCTCTGCCTGCACGGGTCAGGAACTGGCCAGTCCCCTGCCATGCTGTGATGTCTGAAGGCCAGGAGACATTGTGGTGGCTCTGTTTCCCTTCCAGCTGCAGGAAGGGACAGCTCTCCAAGCAGCGTGGCTGAGCAGCCTCTGTCTTACTGTATGAGTGACACTGGTGCTGTTTGTTGGCTGGCCCAAAGTGGGTTTGGGAGAAGCTTGGGACAGCAGAGTTTTCAGAGCAGCATGGCCAAATCCAGGAGAAGATGCTGCCTGTAGTAAAAAACTGTGACTCTGGTGGCTGAAGGGACCACTGGCACAGCCAGCACTTGTGGGTCAGGTGTCCTTCTGCTCCAGCAATCCCTTCCCACCACAGCCTGCCTGTGGTTTGCACAGTTGTTCCCAAGCTCCTTCCAGGCCAAATCCACAGCCAGCTTAAGCAGTCCTAACTGCTAACTTCAGTCCTAACTCCTTTCCTAGCCTGGCTAAGAGGAATGTAGCTGGGAGTGCAGTGGAGATGGGGACCTTTGCAACCAGGAGAAGACATGTTGATAGCAAAATCCTCAGCTCAGAAAATGTCTCCTTCCTTCACGCAAACATAAGGGGACAGAATTAAGGCTGAGCTTTCTGACCTCCAAGTTCTTGACTTCTGCTCTCACATTACAGCAGCAGCAAATCCTGTTGCATGAAGCAGAAATCTATCTGTCTGAACACGCACTATTTCAAACTCTTCTCTGCATAAACTATTCCAGACTTGACCAGGAGCAAGGCTATTTACTAACAGCAGAATTAGGAAACTTCTTTAGTATTGTGGTGTTTCCCCTGCCCTTTTTTTTTTTAAGTTTGCATATTGAGCTGCTGAAGCTTAAATTTGCCAGCAAACAGTGTTTCTAGCTTTCAATGTGTTTTACTTCAATTTATTTCCCTTCACCCAGTTGCCTGAGGTATCTGCAATACCTCTGTGTACAGAGTGTGCTCTGCCTTCCTTCCAATGGAAAGAAAGGTTTTCCTTCACTTGGTATGAGGTTAGAAGGACAAGCAATGGTATGCTCATTTTCAGCAAATAAATAGAGGATATTAAACTGCAAAAGGCCAATGGCAACATTTTTGGTTTTTTTCCTAGCATTCATGTGAACGCTTTTGTACAAAGGGGTTGAATCCTGCTTCCATTTATGCTGACATAAATCTACAATAATAAAGTTCTTTTATAGAACTGCATATTTTATTAATCCAAGTGTCATAACTAGAATTGAATATATGATAATAGTTTGATCATTGTATCCTTCTGCAGTTCTCAATGCTGTGACTGCAGCATCTTTTAGACATTTTAATTTCTTTTTCACATGTTGTAGATATTAAACTTTCCGACACAAGGGCTGCCAGCGTAAGCACAGCAGGAGGTGTCATGAACCCCTGTGCTAGGAAACCCCTTATGTGCTACTTTGATGGTAAAGGAAAGCAAGGCTTGGAAAGCAGTTGTAGGTGCTTCTGTGATAGCCGGTTTTTACTTTGAAAATCTCTTCTGAGCTTTCTCTCCACCCCCATTTTGGCAGAACCAAACTATTGGCTTTTAAGATTGCTGTCACTCACAAGCTGCCTCTCCAGGACTAAGTTAGTTAGCATAGCTAAAAACTGAGAAAAATGGTTTCTACTGAGAGCATTGCCACAGTGAAGTGGGGTTTTGCAAGCCTGTTGCTCACTTCACAATATGATTTATTGGACATTGTGTTCTTCTAACACGTGACAAGGTCATACTGATCAATTTGCTTGTGAAGGTTTACACAACCTTTAGCAACAGGAAACCTCACAGACTTAAAAACTTCATGCAGTAAGGGCAGCTCGCTTTCACAGCTGGCCTTTTAAAAGGATGAAGCAAGGTCAGTTAGGATGGAGAGGAACAAGACTCTTGCAAACCCCAGAGACAGCAGGAATGTTTGGTTCCTTGGAAACTTGTCTGGCTTGTTCTGATTGAGAGCTGTCCTGCATGTTTCTAGCCCCAGTGCAGCAGCAGTGCTACAGTGAGGAGCTGGACTTACGGCTGGAAATGCAGAGCGGTCCGGTCGCTATCCTGGCTGTCCTCAGGGCCCAGCAGGGTGAGGGTGCAGGTGGACACCAGCACACGGGTGACGGTCCGGCTGTGACCTCTACATGAGCGAGCTGTGGCCGAGGGAGGGAGCCCTGAAGGATGCGCGGGCTGAGGAGGTGTTTTGTACGGCCTGGGGGCCTCCTCACCCTGTGCCCCGCTGCTCCATGTCAGCGCACGCGGGGTGCCGTGAGGGAGGCACTCACCCCACACCTCAGCCCGGGGGCCGGGCCGCGCAGCTGGGCCAGTGTGCATGTATCTGTCTGTGTGTATGTGTCTGTTTGCCTGTCTCCCTCCCTCCCTCTCTCTCGCTCCGCAGCCCGGC
>VXBC01007513.1:70199-91346 GCA_013399945.1 Ploceus nigricollis
TCCCCGCTGCGGTGCGGCCGGGCCTCACCGTGTGTGCCTCACCCCCGGGCGGAGCGGGGGCTGCGGCCCCGAGGGGCCCGAGGGCCGCGGGCGCTAGCGTTGCACAGTGCCGGGACCAGAGCCAGGTAGCCCGGAGGGCGCCGACTTTGCCGGGGACGCGTCCGCTTGCGGAGGGAGCAGCCCCGGGCAGCCCGGGGAAGGAGGCGACTGATCCCTGTCGGCCCGTCCCCCGCATGGAGCTGGTGCGCTCCGCTGTCAGCGCTGCTCTTGCCTGTAATCTATCCCCTGGTGGGGATGGGACATGGCTTTGGCTGGGTGTTTAGCCGCGGGTGTGCTGGAGTCTGCGCAGTGTGTTTCTTAAAGTACGGTTATTTCTCAGGGACGGCTTAAAAGCTGAGAGCTCGTAGCAGTCTCCCTGCCGTACGCTTGGCGAGGGGGCACCTGGGACTTGGGAGGGTTGTACTGCCTCGAACGCTGAGTTGGATCATGTGAGGTTTTTAGCACTGCGCTGGAACACTGAACTATTTTAACATCTTTGTTGTGTAACTCTCACTTAATTTGGAAGCAGAACGATTGGACTGGGCACAATTAAACAAAACCTAGCAGATGCCATGTGCCACGATTGGTTTCAATTGCTTGATTTACAAGCCAGCTAGAGATAGGGAAATCTAGCTGCACTGTAAACTGGGAGATACGGAATGACAACTCACCTGGCTTGATTTACAGGGAGGAAAAGGCAGTGCTTCTGAGCATCAGGAAAAGTTTGATTGTGTTTGGCAGCATTGCAATTTGAATAATTTAAAAGAGCCCAGAGATTGAAACTGAGGATATGATACTGCTTTACTGCTCAAGGACTGGTCTCTCTCCCTCCCAGCACTGCTCAGTTTTCTTTGATTTCAGTTTTCTGTGTTTTTGCCACTGTGTCATTTAATAATCTCAAAGCATTTGCTTATTGCATAGTTTCCTCAAGGTCATAAAAGTGCCAGCACACCTGTAATAAATGGCCTTTAATTAGCTGTGTCATCATTAGCAGTGGAAACATGCACATGTCACTCTTAGTTGCTTCTGAACTTCAGTCATAGAACAGCTTAGGTGATAGGGTCTGTGTGGACGGTCTGTGCCTGTACAGAAGGGCTTTCTGTACAGTGAAATAAAGCAGAGGGGTTGGTTGGAATAGTTACAAGAGCAGCAGTGAAACAGGAGAGGCCTTTAACTCCTCCTGTACCATTACTGAGTGTTGCTTAACAGCTGTTACGTCCTAGCTTACCATAAAATCAATAATCATGTTACAGCACCTCTTCAAATAATAGCACTAGTTTTTTGTTTTTTCAGCTGGAATTATTTTGAAAGCAGGGAGTGAAGTTGAGGAAGGCTCTAGTCTTTCCTTTTCACGTTCACTTGCCTGCAGCTTAAAACCTAGCAGAGAAATAGTTCCAGCACAGAACAGTTTTACTTGAATTGTTGCGAAAGCATTGTTTTAAACATGACAGTCTGTCCTGGTTTAGGAGGCCAGGCAGCTCTTTTTTGTGTTGGATGCACAGGAATTCTCGAGCCACGTCTTACAAGAGTCCTAATACTTCTTAGGTACCTCGTATCAACTGCAGTCCCTGTGGTTTGCTTAAGTATCAGTGATTAATATTTGCTTGCTGACTGTACTAATAAAGCAGCGCTGACTGGAGCAAGGTGCTGTGATAGATGAGGAGTTGTTTTCTCTCCCTGCCCTAGTAATGGAAGGTACACTACCTCATGCTGGCTAGCCTTGACAGGAGCAGGTCTGCTGCGGGGAGAAGGGCTGGGGATTTTCCCCAGCATAATAGAGGAGCACTTATCTCCTGGTGGCCACATCACATCGTCTCCAACTTTGAGTTTCCCAACTTCCAAACCAGATGAAATAGGCAGATGGAAGTGCAGGTGTGAATTCTGTGTCCTTGCTGGTTTGGCAGTGAACCACAGTGGTGTTGGTCTCCAGTGCCAGCACGATCACAGGCTTCACTTCAGCTGTAATAAAAGTACTTTTAACTTTGTGCCTGTTGCTAGTAGACTGTTGTACATCTTATCACAGCCCATGGGAGTTTCAAGGACATTCATAAGGAAAATACCAAATTTCACTCAAATGCCACCTTACATAAGTTAGGTTTGAATTTGCTTTTGTTCTTGTATTGTGATTATGAACAGACCCCATCCCTTGGATGATTTTTGATATTCAAGGCAGTCTTTGAATGGGAAGTTTTAAACTTTAAAATCAGGCTGAGTTGTGCCGTGTTTTTTAATTGACTTAATTTTTTTTCTACTGTTGCTGCATGCTGTGCCTACAGTGTGATCTGTGAGCTGCCTGAGTGCATTTTTTCAACTTTTTGCTGAAGGCTGCATTTACTTCTTAAACTTACTATACTAGTTGTTAGTATTTTAGGTTTTGTCTTTAACCTCAACTATCTAAGGTGAACAAGGCATAAAAAATATTTTCTAAGTTTCTGTGTAGGCAGATGTGCTGTATTTGCCATTGGTCAACAACTGAAAAATTTCAGAAATACTTATATATGGTGGTTCTTTAGACTTTACTCTTGCTGAAGTATGACTGGGTTTCTTTTTTTAAAACATTTTCAACGGCCTGAAATTCCTGAGATGTCCTGGAGGAAAGATAGAAGTAGTTTTCCTTGGTTTTGGAAGGTTGTTCTTGATACGATACAAAGAATTGTTATCTCATCCTGCAGCTGATTTTAAGGTCGTGGTGCTGTGTAGGGAGTTAAGTTACGTGAATACATTTCTGGGGTTGGCATTTGTGTCTGAAAGACCAGAACAAGCAAATGAGCAAGTTTTAGATATATGTGAAAACATGGCTCACATTGATGTCTGCTGTTTCAGTTAGCTGCAAAGAAATGACTGATAAGAAATAAGTGATGTCTTTTAGGATAAGAATTATAATCAAGGCATTTCTAGGAGCAAATTAATACATAATAGGAACTTGTGTTCTGAGAGCATTGGTAACTAACTTGCCTGACCTTTAGCTTCTGTTTATTTCTGAAATAATATATTCTGTGTAGTGTTCATTTCAAGGAAAACAAGACTTTGTTTGCTTGCCAAGCTTTTTGAAACACTTTGAATATAAAAGTTGGAAGGACTTTGAAGTTCCTTCCTTCAACTCCCCAAGCTGGTGTTTAACTGGAGTTCTTGCTCTGCAGCAAAGCCAGGAGCTCACTGTCCCCCCTTTGTGTTTGGGAGGGAGCCCACATCCCTGTTCTAGGGCCATAATTGTCTCTACAGGATGTGTAAGCATGTGAACATCCTCCTAAAAAGTTATCTACTCAGTTTGTCTGGAATCTGTCACTGAAAATTTTGGCGCTCCACAGGGATGTTACTCCTTGAGGAAACAGGACTGCTTTATATCTCAGTGTGAGACTAGTAGATCTTTGAAGCTATAGAAATATCTCCTTCAAGTAACTAAACAGGAAAAAAAAAGAAAAGCTATGCTAATTTAATTATGGTTAGTAGCTGGCTTCTCTTTAAGGTTGGAAAAACTTAAACTGGAGTGTTTGTCACCAAAGAGGGCACTTACTGAGCATCCAGGGCAGTCCAGAAGCAGTTACATGAGTAAATGCAGGTAAGCTGGATGTTGGAATTCCTGTGTGATGCCCACTTGATGAACTTACGAGGAGGACTATTAGGAAATCAAGTATAAGGTGAAAGAGAAGTCCATTTGGGCCTTTGCAGAAATGATTTATGAAAATACAGCTTATTTTAAGAGTGGCCCTGCTCTTGTCTGTCATGGAGGAATAGGTGAGAGGACTGGCAAAGGTCTAAGACTGCATAAAAAGTGTCTTTTGGGGAAGGATTTTTTGTTCACAGCTTGGTTACTTGGCCTCTATTTATACTTTGTATGAGGGAAATTCTGAGATGCTTTACTAGGAGGAGAGATGTCTCATGTAGCTTGTTTTGGTTTTTTTCCTAAGTGTATTTTCAGCTTTATTTTCAGTGCAGTTGATGAGCAAATGATGATTGCATTTCCAGCCCTATATATTGGTGATTTTTGCATGGCAAGGTGGGATTTGCTACTACAGGTCATGGCAGGTTTCTCTTAAAGGGCTGGAATAGAAGCCAAAATGTTGAAGACTTGAACTGATAAGATGTTGTACAGATTGTAGACATGGAATGTAGAATGCAGTTTCCAGTGCATTGATATTTGAGAATAGAACTTAATTTGCTCTTACGCAGTTGTTGTTCCAGTGACATCAGAATCAGGTTCCACTCTGTAGTTCATGTCAAATTATGATGCATTTATTTTCCCACTGTCAACTCAGAGATAAGCATGTTGAATTTACAAGTTCTTATTGGTCTCAGTAAAGTATTTGGAATGTCTTTTGGAGCAATGTATTGGATAATGCCTCCAGGATAACAAGGTGGCTTTTTTTTTTCATTTGGATTGAAAATTACAGGAGCTTGTTGGAGAACATATGTCAACTGCTTGTACCAATGTGTTAGGACTGCTTTCCCTATGTTGTGCATACTTGGAAAAGTTGTTCTCACCTCTTATCTCCTCCAGCAGGGTGGTACTGCTGAGTGGAAGAGTAAGTGCAGTTATTTTAGCTGTTTCTTTAAACTCAATCCTGTGATAATACTGCCTGCAAACTTGCTGTCTCGTTCCCCTCCCCTTCTCAACCTCTTCTGCCTGAAAGAAAGGGTCTTCTGGCTCTTACTTGTAGGTGTTCATTTGCCTTGGTCCATGTGCTGTGATCTACTTGAGGAACTGTAAACTTCTGGGAAATAAAAGGTTCAGTCTGTCAATGCTTTGCCTAATATGGGAATCATCACAGCTCTGATTTCAGGGGAGGAACAGTCACTTGAAGTATGTGAACTCCTAGGCATGGAGACAGAAGCTTGGCCTCCTTTGATGTATTGCTGAGACATAAAATAATAGTGAAAATAACTGCTGTAGAAAATGAGGTTAAGGCTCTTGATATCATCAAATCACTTTCTTAAAGCAAGAAGTCATCTTGATTTTTAAGAGAATTAAGTTTCTTAAATAGTTTGTAATCCTGAACTAAGGAACTGTGTTTGTTAAGATTTTAAACATTGCCTTGAAGCTGCCCTCAAAGCAGTTAGCACTTATCTTTCAGGGAGCAAAGTCTTCAGCTTGTCATTAGGATAGGAAGGGAATGCAGTTCAAAATTCTTAAAAGGAAGTCTTTCAAACTGCTGATATGTCAGGCTCGTTGCTAATAAATTGTTTGGAAAAATGTAGTAAAGTAAGGATTTTGAGGGTTAGGATATAGAAATGGAGTATTTTCTAAAGCTGATAGTACTATAGAGATAGCTGCTGAAGACTGAACAAGTTATGTGTTGAGATTTAAAAGGCAAAAAATCTTTCAAAATAAATTACTGCTGGTACAAACATTCAGAAATGTGACTTCTGCTTTTAAACTTATTTTTTTTCAATAGAACAATGAACACACTATCTACTGTGAACATTTGGATAGCAAATGTGATTAAATGCTTGTAGAACCTTCAGATGCTATGAGAAATCTTGCTTGTTTGAGAAGACCCTTGAAATCAATTTGGTGCTTTTGAAGAGGTTGGAAGTTGGTTTGTGAAAGACTGAATATTATTCTTAGAGTCTTGTTTTAAGTACTTTGAGGTGCAGACATATCACTGTGTCATTAATCAAGTATCAGACTGAGCTGTTCTTTAGTCTAGTCTTTTGTTGATTTATTTCCGTGGTGCATTAGGACTAGATTAGGCTTTAGTGAGCTTTGAAGAGGAGCACACTGCTATCTTTCTCTGTTTCAGTTCATCTTATCCTTTTCCCTCATCCTAGCCTTTTCCCTCAGAGCTTACTCTCTGTACTGTAAGGGAAGATTTCATGGATCCACCAAATGAGGAACTAAAGCATGATCTACAGAGGCTAGACTGTTGGTTGGAGGGTTGTGCTAAAACATACAGACTTTGTAGAGTTGTATTTGCCTCTTTCTTCTTCACCTAAGTGAAAGATGTGTATTAAACCATTGTGGTCTCAAGATAGGGTAGTCCTGCAGAAAAGCAGTTTGATTGTCCAGGTGTATTTAGACAAGTTTGAGAACTTGACATGAAGAGAAGTAGTATGCAGCCCCCTCTGTGTGTGTTCTTGTTGGGATGATAAGTGTGGCTTGCCTTGCACCTGAGATTCCTGACTTCTTTCAATTCTATACCTCTAGGCTTGCCTGGCCAGCAGCCATCAATGTACACATGACAATGGCATTTCCTGTCTCAGGAAAATGTGTTTAAAAATCAAAAATGCTCCAGTTGTTGAGACTTGTGCTGATGTTTCTGTGGTAACAAGAGTTGTGAATGATGTTAAAAATCCTTAGGTAAGTGGGTGAGCCTTGAGCCCTTTGAACATAGGAAGGTGCTTGTATGGAGCTGAGCTGCTGAAGTGTGTTATGATGTCCTTGGGACAACTTAACTAGTGATATTGCAATCAGTGTTGTTCTAATCTGCTCTGCAGTAGGCCCAGCTCTCTCTCAGCAGGTGCAGTGTAGTCAGTAGGTGTGTTCAAGGGAATGCTCCTCCAGTGCAGGAAGGACTGTGCCAAGCTCGAGCTCTTCCCTCCACTCACACGTCCTGGCCTGTAACACTGACAGACTGAAACCTGTGGCAGCCTCTATTTGTAAAGGAAGGAAACCTTGTTCTTAAGTGAAGGTTAACAAATGTGTTGGCTATGCCAGCCTAAATCTGGACTTTCAGATAGAGACAAATCTTTGGCAACACGCAGTCAGATCCAGTTACAGCCCAGTTGTCTACCCATCTTTGCAGTGTTATCGCATGTCACCAAGTCAGTTCCTACATGAATGTGCTTCTTAACTGTACTTGTGAGTTTTGGGAGTCTGGAGAAATTTTCCAGCTGAACTGGGTTGTAGTTACAGAGCTGAACTTTTCTTTTGGCACCAGTGCCCAGTGAGGCAGTCTGTGCCTCCCCTCAGTGGTGCTGGTGTGGCTGTTTCAGAGGCTGTACAGTGCAGAGCACATCACTGGGTGTCCAAGATAAGTTGGTGCTGGACCTGGGACAGCAGTGCCAGCACAGAGGGCAGCAGCCCTGGGCTGTTCAACAGTACGGCTGAACTGTGCCCTGCAGAGGAGACTGTGTGGCTCTGCTATTTGTTTGTCTTCAGTTCTTTGTTGGATTTCTATTTGAGGTGATACAGTTTGTAGGAAACTGCTTGTATTGGATTGCTTTTTCTGCTGGTTTGGCTTCGATAGCTGACTTGACTCTAAGCAGTGTTGGATATGTGGCAGAATTAGCAGGAAAGGCAGTGTGGTGCTGCATGGTGCTGGAAATGGGAAAGAGTGGGAGAGCCCCTGTGAGTGGGTGGTTAAGACTCAGCTGTGCTATTGAAACAGGCTTGAAGAGGCAACGGGGAGAGGGGAGGAGGCAGTTACTGGCACTGTCCTGTTGGCAGAATTAATGTACTTTGAGCTGTTGCGTTAACAAGGGATTTGTGTGTAGCAGCAGCTATGATGCCTGGCAGAGACTCAGGAATTGTGGCAGTAGGTGTGGGGCTTTGAAGTGTATGGACTTAGGTACTGTGTCAGTTATTATGGGTTATGGCAGCCCAGGTCTGTTTCTCTGCATGCTTAGCAGCAGGGACCCTGATAAAAACTATTTTTGTTGTAACTGTGTGAGGAAAATCTCTTCCTCCAGTGAAAATAAAGTGAAGACCTGCAAAAAGTGATTTTTTAAAAAAATTTTTTTTGTTTCAATTCTCTTTAACTGTGCCTTGTGTTGAACTTTTTTTTCCTGTTTTGATTCCCATTGTTGATCTGGGTGTTAATTGTGTTGACACATGTTGTGTTTCCCCTGTTACGCTTCCCTTTCATCTGATGGGTGTCAGTGACCCTACCAAGTTAAGAACAATTAAGAAGGGAGAAGGAGAAGAAGCTGAAATACTTCATGGAGTTGTCTGCAGGTAGTTACTGTATCAGTTTTGCAAACTGTGTGATCTAGAGAAGACAGTTTTTTAAAGAAGCCTACACTCTGTACTGCCCTTTATTCTTTGAAATGAAATGTAGAATTCTGGAGTTCAGTGCTGGAGAAACTGGGTGGAAGGCTTTCTTAGCTGCAGGAGCTGAGAGAGAGATGGGAAGCTGAGTGTGAACTGAGGTAGAGCTGAAAGAGCACTTTTAGTTGGAAGCTGCATTGAATTATTCAGGTTGGAAAATACCTGTAAGATCAGAGTCCAGCTGTTATCCTGGTGCTGCTGTGTTCACCACTAACAGCATGTCCCCAAGTGCCACATCCACTTGTTTTTTGAACACTTCCATGTACGTGATTCCACCACTTTCTGGGCCAGCCTTTTCCAATGCCTGACCACCCTTCCCATGAAGAACTGTTTCCTAATATCCAACCTACATCTTCCTTGGCACCATTTGAGGCCATTTCTTCTCATCTTGTCACTTGTTACCTGGGAGAAGAGACCACCCCTCACCTCGCTACAGCCTCCTTCAAGGGAGTTGTAGAGAGTGCTGAGGTCACCCCGAGCCTCCTTTTCTCCAGGCTAAGCTCCCGCAGCTCCCTCAGCTGCTCCTGATCAGAGTTGTGCTGCAGACCCTTCCTCAGCCCCTCAGGGTCTTTCTTGCAGTGAGGGGCTCAAAGCTGAATCCGGTACTTGAGGTGTGGCCTCACCAGTGCTGAGTACAGGAGGTTGATCGCCACCCTCATCCTGCTGGCCACACTGCTGCTGCCATTCAGCTTGCTAAAAGCAAAAATGAAAGGTCTGAGCCTCTTTGGTGTACTGTTTCCTTACATTGGTGTTTGTGACTGACAACTTGTTTATGCCGGAGATGAGTAGGAAAGCCGATCCTTTGGCGTCCCTTCTGTACAGCCAGAGGAAGCGCTCGCTTTGCTTGCTGCTGAGCTCCGCTGTGGCCGTGCTGCAGATGCACCTCGGTAACCAAACCACCTCTGACTGGCAATCGAAAGACCAAACATGGTGTAATTGCAGTTGGCATCTCTCACTTCATTCTTTTCTCCCTATTCTCGCTCAAAATACCAATTTAGGTTAGCTGCTCATTGTTTAAATCACTGGCTGTTGACATGAGGATACATACAAGATGCATAAAGCACAGTTATGGCCTAAACCAATTAGAAAATACTGATTCCTTGAGTGAGCAACAACCTTAAATAAAATCATTCTGAAATACAAGCAGAAGTCTGCCTGGTTTAAATGTGTGTGGCCTGCAAGGATCCACTTAGCTTTCAGTGTTCATGAGGAGCTGTCACTTGCCATTTCCAGAGTTCATGGTGAACTAGGGCACTGTCAGATCTGGAGTACTCTCATCCCCATCCTCAAGAGCCTGCCTGATGGGTAAGAAAGGGGAGAAAAGTGAGCAAGAGGCCTTTTAATGCTTTAATCTGCCCTTAGTGTTTTAATACAGCTTTCTTTGAGGGTGCTGGAAAAGTACTGGTGAATCTTACTGTGGGTAGAGATCCTGTTAGGTCCTTCAGTGAGTGTGCTATTAATAGCTGTGATTTTTGGGCAGAGGGGAAGAAGGATGAGCAGCATGCTTTACCACTATCCTTACTCTCCATGATTTTTTTTGTAGCTATGGAGAAACATCTTTCTTACTGAGTTCATAATGTGCTTTCTAAAAAGCAGTCATTTTATGTATTTTTTTTTAACTTACTGGGTTTGTACTACTTCTGTCTTAGTCTCTGCTTATTGGCATTCTCTTCCTTGTATTGGTTGAGAAGAGGTGAATTTGAGGGTTGACTTTTTTTGCTCCACATTTTCATTATATGAAGTTTCCCTGTTGCTTTTTTGTCCTTGTAAAGGGAGAACACAAAATGCCAGCTTATCAGTATTTTGTGTAGGGGAGAGTTGTCTCCTCCTGCATGCCTCCCGACCATTCAGCAGAGAAGCAATTTAAGGCACTTAGGAGTAGACAAGCCTATTGTTTGATTAGTCCTGGTGCTTCAGAGGTATCTAGGTCATCAGAATATCATCTTTTTCCTCTTTCCTGACAGAATTGTAGCTTCAGGTGCTTCTTGCTTCAGTTCACAGTTTATGTAACAGTTCTAGATGTGTCCCTTTAACATCCCATTGCCCTGAAGGAGCACAGAGTTAAATGTGTCTTTCCCCGTACCCTGTCCCTACTCCTCTATTGGTCTTATTGGATGTCCAAACAAGTCTTTGGAACTTAGCTCATCAGTCCTATTTATAGCTGAAATATTCGAAACATTTAATTATTTCTGGCCTTAAAACGAGCTACTTGGCGCTATTTGCTAGTCAGCAATAGGAAAGCAGCGATGCATTAAGGTCTGCGGCAGCCCCACAGTTTCGTGTGAGTTTATTGCGTGGAGTAGGACTGCTGGAAAGAGGGGAGGACAATTCTGTGGCTTAAATCTAGTGATTTTTTTTTTCCAGAAGATGTGTCCAAATAAGGTTTGAAGGTTTCTGTGCTCTGGAACTCACTTCACACATGCCTACACTTTCCTTCGTTCACTACACCAAAACAAGAAATATTTAAGCACTTTGTCTCCCTTCTCTCCAAGGAAAATTTCCTATGTGAAGCACTGAGAGAATGCCTTACGTTGAAATGCAGTGCAGCAGTTACCTCATGATAAATTATTTTAAGCTTTTGATTCAAGCCATGAACTCCCTCAGCGTGCGGAGGTTGAACAAAATTTCAAGCGAGATAGCTTGAGCTTGGTGTAGCTCACTTCAGTTTGCTTTTCACTGTTCAGGTGATGGTGGGGGAGCCTGTCAAGCATCTCTATTGAAATGTGAGCAGGGGACTTGAGCTGCTGTTGTATGGAGGCAAATGTGTGGTGCTGTAGAGCACCAGGAAAAAGAGTTCAGGGGTGCTGAAAGCTGAAGTGTCTAGAGGTGCTGGAGGCCTTGATTTGAGGTTGACTTCCAGCAAAGCACTGGTTTCTGTGCAAACAGGGTATTAAGACTACCAGCTAGAAGTTTTACAGCTTTATACTCTTTAAACTCCTTGTGATAGAGCAAATGGAAGTACTGATGAGGGACAATGAAAGTGACTTAAAACTAAAAGCAAATGGGATTTAAAATATTTTAATGTTCTGCTGCATTTGTGGGCAATTGTGTTCAACTCACTGTCCACAGAAGCAGTTACTAATTGTGATTCAGTGCTTGTTGATCAAAAACATTTACTGTATCTGAAACCAACTGAGTTTAGCAATTAGTATGTGCTTTTTTTTTAATGAAAGGATGTGGATAATATGTTCAAAGAGTTCAGGCTGTATTTAGGTTGAAATTTAAAGGTAACTGTTTGTATTTTCTGCCAATTAATGTGCTTAAAGGGAAGAACTTGCATTTAAAGCAGGCTGTCTCTTATTTTCATGTCATGCAGGTGTCTGAGTGTTTTCACTCTTGTGTTCTTACACTGCAGGACAAGTAGGTCATCAGCTGCTGGCTGTGTACTTAGGGGAAGCAGGAACTGGCTTTTCATTTTACCTCATGCTTTAAGAAATGGGTTATTTAGTGGGGTTTGTTCAGTTGAAATACTGTCTGCATATACAAGAAGCTGCTGTTCTCAAAATCTGGCTTAGTATTTCAACAAATGGTGCTTGTTCTGGATACTTAGCTGGTGAGAATAAATAGCAGCCCTGCTGTAGTTGTTACTGAGTGGAGTGAGAACTTTATAGGGAAACTGAGTGGTATTATCTTCCCTTGGCTATATTTGCTCCCATTAAAATCTATCTGCTTCTGTGTCTTGCTGCACAATGTTGCTTCTCTTGTGTGTCCCAGCCTGCTTGACCTGGGTTAGGTTGTGATCGTGTCAGTCAGAACCGTGCATTAGCCCACAGGTTCTGATGGAATAGTTCAGGTTGGAAGAAGGCCAAATGACGTAGGGACTGGTTGGTGAACAGCCACAGTAATAGGTGTGAATGGATGGCAGACTTCAGGGGCAAGTCCAGTTGATGATTTTTTTTTGCATCAGCTCCAGACAGAGCAGCACATATGACCTTAGT
Organism: Ploceus nigricollis; assembly: GCA_013399945.1. Classification (NCBI taxonomy): domain Eukaryota; kingdom Metazoa; phylum Chordata; class Aves; order Passeriformes; family Ploceidae; genus Ploceus; species Ploceus nigricollis. The sequence continues at coordinate 82,164 of VXBC01007513.1, forward strand.
CTGGAGCCTGTTGGTTCAGTACTACAGAAATTTCAAAGGTCAGGTGAACATTTGAAAAAAGAAAAATATAGCTGTGTCTTCCTGGGCCTGCAGCACTGTGCTACAAGTTCTAGTGCCATATGGTTTGACAGATGAGAACTCTTACGTATGTACTAAAAGCCTGAGGTTCAGATCTTCTGTGCACGTGGGAATTTCCAACAGCATGGTGATCAACCCCGTGAGTGAGTTGGGTGAATCTATCAGTCTTTAATCATGTGGCAGGAGGCAGCGTTGCCTCTCTGTTGTGTGTGCAGAACATGGAACGTTCTTCTGAAGCAACCACTCCCTGTGTGAATGTATTGGGTTGGTAACTCCATTACCGGGATGAAACTGGGCTTAGCAAAATGCTAAAATGTACTGTAAAAAACAAACAAAACCCCCAAACCAACAAAAGTCTGTTGTTTTGGTTGCCTCTGTAGCAGTACTGAAATGTATTGTTATGGAGACCTATAAAGGGATGCTGCCATGAACTTTGCAAGAAGTGGCCATTCTGTGGGTGCCACCTCTTGTAAAGTTAGTACTTATCTCTTTTATACTTGATTTGCTGGGACTGGACTATTGCAAGAACCTGGAGCAGTCTGTGGGATTTAGAACAAATCAGATTAGATTCTGAGTTTTAAGTAGTACACTGTGACTGTGCTGGGGCAGGTGAGGAATGGGGGACAGCCAAGGGACAGGGCTTTGAGTTCTGAATTGCGTAAACTTCTGGCCTGAGCTGACCAGACAGTGCTGTCAGGATGTTTATTTTATGAACTACTTTGAGAACTTCTGCAGTGCTTTTGCAGAAAACTGGACTGTGAAGGGGGTGCTTCTTGTCCTGACCTTTGTTTCCAGAGACTTGGAAGTGTAATGTGACCTTTCTGGCCATGAGACTGAAACCTTTTAGAAAGGCTCCCTGAGTGCTGCCTGAGACAGTGACTAGCCAGAGTGACAGGGTGAGCAGCAAGAAGGCAGCATAAAGGATCAAAAAGGGTGTGACATCTGCCTAGGACACCTGGCAGGGTGGCATATGCTGATTATGCTGCTGGAACAAGCAGTAGCACTTGTTCTATAGTTAACATGCTTGATCTGTGCAATGTCTGTCCTGGTAATTGCCAGCTAGTTCAAAATCTTGAAAGGAGGGGTGTTCTCTGCCACTCAAGCACAAAGTTATCAAACCAGCTCTTCTGGATGGATCAAGTTCCTTTCACAGCTGTCAGCACTGTAGGTCTCCACCCTCTAAAGTGCTTGACTGATGGCCGTGATGGTCTTTTCTGTAGGTAGGTTGGGAACTTTTAGATATATTAAAGCTGGTTAGACAAAGGCAAAAAAAAAAAGAGCCAACAAACCCAATGTGGTGCTCTGGACTTGACTTCCAATTTCTGCTGCTAAGTGAAATCTAATAGGAGTTGAGTAGGGTCTAGGATGAATCTTCTCTCCTGTTCCCTCTGAGCTAATGACCTTCAGTGGTGCAGAATGCTGTTAACAAGATGTGAGCTTTTAATGGGCATATTTTGTGTAAGCTCTCGATAGTACTATCTCCTTGTGATAGGGAGAATCTGCTTGTTTATAAATAACTAATGATAAAGGACCATTTCACTTGTTTGTTCTGAAGTCTCCTTAGCCTGAAGAGGTTTTGTGTGGCTGTGCTCTGCACTGGCACAAGGATGCTGCTACACTTTGAGGTCTGACAAGTTTTGATGTAGGACAGGATGGTTAATGTCAGGCTCCAAGTGAATGAAGAGAAGCTGCAGGTGTGGCTTCAAACTGTTTTTCAGTCTGCCCTGTTTAACAGACCAAATCCCTTACTGCAGCTGTGTATTTAAATGAAGAGTATATTTAAATAAAAGAATAGGAGGCTGTTCCAAGTAACCAAGTTACAGTTATTACCAGGGACATACCTTGAAGCAGAGGCTTTGAAACATTGTGTGAATGTGTTTGCTGAAACACGGGCACCTCTTCTTGGAGCTGTCTGACTTCAGTACTTTCATCCATAGACTATTCCCTTTATGTTTCTAGGCTGTGATGCTGGAAGCTTTCTTTCTGACTGTCAAAATCTTCATCCCTCCCATAACTTGGGCTATCCTCCCAAGTTTTCCGGCCTCCAAAGGATCCTGCCTATACAGGCAAAGCCTGTATAGAAACTCTTTCAAAAAAGAGGAGAGGGCTTGTTTAATATCTGGGAGTACAAAACCTTGAGGCCAAAGGTGAGAGACTTTCCTCTGAAGTGGTGACCAGTCAGTGTCAATGTAGTTTGTATAGTTTGGTGTCCTATTGACAGACTTTCTTTTAAAACTTACTCCTTCCCGTTGTCAGGCCTGCTAGTATAATCAATTTTTTGGCCTGCTGTGTTAATCACTTTGAGTTAGAGTGATGCTAGGGACTGTTTTGCGTACTCACTTGGATAATGTTGGAGTTTAGTTCTAGCTGCTTAGGATTTAAGCACTTAAGTGTACTTCCTGTTCAAACCAAGTACCATGCAAGCTTAATATATTCAAACCAATTTTTTTTTTAAGACTTAATGCCATTCAGCTTTGGGACAGCACAAGATTTGATGCTTGGAAGTGGAAACATCCTCTCATTTTGCAATTAAATGAAGTGTTGTCAGAGCTGGATAAGGAGAAAATTGCTGGGGAAACTTCAGGGTCACTGTGATACAAGTTTTTCAAATTTATGGTAATAACTGCAGTGTCTCATTACATCCAGAAAACTGGAGCCCTGTTCATAAGTCTTTTGCTGAGAGTGGTATCTCACATGCAAAGTCTGGCAGGAATGACTTGGCAAGTCCTGTGAGCATTGGCAGGTTCTCTGCCATGAATGAATGAAACTCTGTGTTCCATGTGCCTCATGGATGCATCCTGCAGGAGAGCACTCCTCCTGCTTCCACAGGAAACCTCTCTGTGAGCAGCACATCAAGGGATTGGGGGTGGCTGCTGCCTTGTCTTGGAAATGGAAACATGGCTGGAAGGACAGTGTACTGGAAATCAGATGTGATAATCCCAGATAAGTAACTGGTAGGAAGGTGCTTTGGTCAGGTCTGTGCACATGAGCTTCCAACAGAACATGGCAAAATGTAAATTGGGAGTGGGAGGCAATTCAGTAAGCACAAAGAAGCTTTCCAGATGCTTGCCAGGAAAAGTAGAGTCAGGAATGGTAGAGTTGATTTCTGCTGTGGCACAAACTTCAGTGTTGTGGTGCCTGAACAAGAAAGGAGACTTCACCTTGGATAGGGTAGTTTGGTTTTCTTTTAGGCCTCTAATCCAATTAACTCCTGAATTCTAGAAGTCAGGAATATAGGATATTGATACTGGTATAGTGTGTGTCTGAAGGGCTGTGTTACCTTGTCATTCATTAGTAACTTTAATCTGAGTTACAGTTTTTCCAGCTACTGTTTTATCCTGAAAGGGTATTAATTCTTAAATTGTGTATAAAATAGTCTCTTAACTGTTTTGAAAGAGTTGATACTTACTGTTACTAAGTCTTGCTTAATAGTGCATTGTAGGAAGAATATGAAGCCAGAAACTACTTCAATGATTTTTTTGTTTTCTTATCCCAGAAGTGTTAGGGCATGCACATGTTCAGTAGTTTATTGTCTTGCAAACAGGGATTAGGTGCTCTAAAGTCTGTGCTGTATTGAGACTTGAAACAGTGTTGGAATTAGAGAGAAGCTTATTCATCTGGTGTTTGTCATCCTGGGCTTCCATACTAGATCCATGGTCTTGCTTGTACCTGTTGGCAAACAAACCTGTTGACAGAAAACATTCATTTCCCCTGACACCCTTACAACAAGAAGGTGGTGATATAAAAATGCCCTTTTTTGATCCTCTTTGGAGCTTGTTTGATACAATTCTTTTTTTTTCCAGATAAAAGGCCCTTGACTTAAGATGCCTTTAAAAGAGGCTTTAAAGCTGAAAATCAGGGTTGGGATTTTTTTTGTGATTCCTTAATACATAAAGAATATCAGAAAGAGAGAAGATCTGAAATACAGGCTAGACACAAAGCTGATGGAAATGGACAGGGAGCTACTGTTGACCTCTTTGCGTTTCCAAGAACATCACCCTCACTGCTGGAAATGTAAGCCCAGCTCAGGGCTTCACAGTAAAAGAAAAAGCGTTTCTTGCCCTAAGCTGTGACTTACTAACGTGTTCTCACCTGTCACTTTGCAGGTAAGCTTTATGAGGAAGAGGAGGACGATGCCCTGCCAGACTCAGATGCCCTGCCGGACTCGGATGACGAGGTGGAACTGGATAAGCCACGCCCCATACAGATTGTCCTTGCTCATGAAGATGACCATAACTTTGAATTAGATGAATCAGCATTGGAAAAAATCTTGCTTCAGGAACATATTAAAGATCTTAACATAGTAGTTGTGTCTGTAGCAGGAGCTTTCCGCAAAGGAAAATCTTTTCTGCTGGACTTCATGCTTAGATACATGTATAACAGGGTGAGTAGTTTGGATTTTTCCTGCAGGAGAAAAGCACTTTGGTATTTTAGTAATTTCTCTTTGTGTTTGTTAAATTGAGCATAAATATAGCAGGTCAAAATTTTCCCATATACTGGGGGAGGAGAAGTCAGCTACTCTGCTTCACTGTGAAGAAGGATATTTAAGTGACGGTTTTTCAGTGTACCCTATCTTGCAGTTATCTAGGGAATTTATTGGTGTCCCAGTGTAAGTGGACACAGGAAGAACTTGAATGGAGAACTTGAGTGATGGCCTTCTACTTAAGCTTTGGGGAAGGGCTTTTCCAGGTGGTGACTTGGAGGAGCCTTGCTTTGACTTTTATCTCCTGAAATCATACTATAGCACTCACTTGCCCATTGTTGCAAAAATAAAATCTTACCAGATAGCTAAGTCTGCTTAAATGTGATGTATGGCAAAAAGGAATGCATTTTTTTGCTTCTTTTTGCTGCTTGGAATGCATTTCTGAATGCAGTCCAGGAACTCTTAAAATCCTTTTAAGTTATTGATTGATTAAAGCCTGATCCAAAATTTAATTCCTTCTTTTAGTTTGTAGCTTTTGGCTGGTGTTGTCTTGTTTTGAACCCTTGGCTTACATGGAGAAGGTGGAGTAGGGTGTTCTGTGAACCACACACATCTGCCTGTCACAGGTTGTGGGGTGTTTCTTTCAGTCTGCATTATGAATATTGACAGGTCAGTGTTTTGTTGCTTTTTGAAGCTCTTAGAAACCCTGAACTGATTCCTTTTTTGTTCACTGTTCTTTGGAGCTAATTTTTGCTAGCTGGCTTGAGGGAAAATCAAGATGAACCCTGCAGTTACAGGAAATATGGGAGTACAGCAGAAAAGCTGCTGATAGTTGGCAAATGAAGACTTCCTTCTCTCAATCCCAGTGGTGCCTGCTATTGAGTTCCTCTCCCTCATTTTGCAAGAGCTCTGGAAGAAAGACCCTGAGGATAGGGTCTCAGGGTAGGAGGAGTACAGAGTAGCAAGCTGGTATTCCTAGCTTCTTGAGACTCTTTCAACCTAGGGAGGAAAAAGGTTTCATTTATTATGGATGGTGTTCAAAATTAACCAATTAAGCTCCCACCAATCCCTGCAAACAAAGAAAAATGCAAACTTCTACGTACAACGATCTGAGCAAGGTGCTGGGCTGGGTAGAGGTAGTGTGAGTTCCTTTTGAAAACAGAAGAGCTGGGCTTTAAACAAATACTCTTAGTTTTCAGATTGTGAAATAAAACAAACATTCATATAGCAAAACAGATTGAAATGCTGTTTCAGCCTTGTTGTATCAGGCTTCCCTGTTTCCTTTATTGTGCAGTCACTTTTCTCAGTTTTCTATAAATGTCCTTCAAAATAGCATTTGTTTCCCTTAAACTGAGGGTGAAAGCAAGCTTGGCCATCTACTCTAATAACTGTTTCTTAACAAGAGCAAGGAAGTCTTGCTCTCCATGTGCTGCTTCTGGCCAGGTATTTCCATTCTGAGGATGTATTGCTTGCAGGCCCTTAGTTGAGCTGATCCAACTCACTGATGGCATCAGGAGACACTGCACTTTGCTGAATTGTTTTTCTGCCAGCTCAGTGATGTAAATTGGCTTAGGGAAGGAGTTTGACAAGCATCAGAACTGCTGCAAACTGATTGATGGGAACTGGGGGTGATGGAGGATAAATGCAACGCCTCCTCTTTGGAGCACTCTTTGAGTTCTGTGAAGTCAAATGATATCTTCTGCTTATCCAAATTTAGTACAGGAGGAGAGATCTTGGTATAGTTTTATAGTACTTGGTCTGAGCCCTCCATCTTTAGTGAGGCTCAGTTGCAAGTCTCTATTTTCTGTGAACTAAATATTGCACAGAATACTAAAGCGACTGCATTCAGTTCATGTGCCAATCAAGCAATTTTGAGGTGCTCTTTTATGTGGACATTAACATGCATAATGAAAAACTTGCCAATAAAACCTTCAGAATCTCATTTTCTTGTCTTAAACTGAGTGCCAGAGGTCATGTGGAAAGTTGCTGTTGTAAAAATCTCACTGGTGCCAGCTGAAGTCACAGGTAGGGTTTTGGCATGGCAGAGGTTGATCCTTCAGGGAGGTGGACATCTTGTTTCAAGCACTGATCCTTAGTGTTATGATTGATGGCTCTTTTGAAATGGAACAGCAGCAGTTGTGTACTCAGCAAGCTGCTGCAAGGATCCTGTGGTCTTAGGCTTTAGTAAGAATTGGGTGCAGCAACATCTGTAAGTTTAGATGTAAAAGTTTATTTTTTTTACAGGAGCGTCACCTTCTCATTTTCAATTAATCCTCAAGGTGTACTGTGTATTAATGCACTAGGCAATAAAGCTGCATTGGGCTTTTCCGTAGAGTGGAGTAAAGTTAAAGAAATTACCCTTTAGGTGACTGAGATAAAATTGTAGAGCAACTTCTAGCTTGATTTCAGGTAGGAGCCTTTTTTCCTCCTCCCATCTCCTGAATATCTTTCAAGCCAGCTTGATGGATGGACACTTAAAAATACTGAGCTTTTGCTAAGGAAAGATGTAGGTAACAAGCTGGGAGTGTTTCAAAGTGATGCAGAGGTCAGTCAGAGGCAGGCTGAAGTACATCATCCATAAGATGAAGCAACTTGAGGTGAAGTTGAGCCTGTTAAAACACCAAAGTCTCCTGTGATATGAATCACTTGTGAAATCAAATGAGGTCATATCTAGTGCTCATTGAGGGACTTGTCAAACTGTTTGTGTAGTTTTGATCTGATTTGTTACAAATAGGAATAATGTCTGGACCAAAATGGGCTAAAGTATTCTTGTATAAAAGAAAAATGGAACATACTGAATAACAGATTCTCTTTGAAAAGTAAAAAGCTGCAGTCCATTGACAGGTACGTGTGAGATGTGATACAGCATTGTGGAACTGTATCCTGGAGTGTGCTGCAGCACAAAGGAGGCTTGGAGCTTTCATTTCTAGAGTGGTCTCTAGAAGCATAAGCATCTTCTAGGATAGAAAAACTACAGGGAAAAGCTGTTCAGGTTTTGCATAGTGTCTCTGGTAGAGGTGTATGTGCCTATCAAAATAAACAAAAGGGAAAAAAACCCCAAACAACTTACCTGTAAATACCTGTAGAACTCTTTACTTGCATACCTGTGTTCATTTTCTGAATTTTTATCTGCTTATCTCACCTTTGTCTGATCCAAGTAGCAGAGTTGAGTGGTGCACTGTTAGCATTTGGGAGAATGCTGGTGCAGAACTGTTGGATTGCCTGCATGCTGCTAGGCATGAGGAAAATGTGCAGGTTTTTTCCCTACCCCCCTTTAGAAATAAGCAGTTTCACTTAGTTGTTTTAAGTACTTTTATTCTGCACAGTCCCTGGGTATTCATGCTGTGTTCTGAAATGTGAAGAAATGTCTTGAGCTGTTGTCTGAAAACTGCCAGTGTGGAGTCAGCAAAGTAGAGCGCAGAGGTGAATTGAGAAATCTCCACTTTGACCTTCTCAGTGGACTCTTTCCTGGCTGGTAATCTACTCTGGGTAGTCCAAGGCCATTCATTAAATGTCTCTTATGCCAGCTTGCTGTGTTCTAGCCTGTGAAAGAAAGCTTTGTGTACACTGAAATCCTCCATGAAAGAAGTGGCAGGCAGACAGCAGTTTAACTGATGAGAGGGCTACAGAAAAACCTATCAAAGTGAAATTTCCTTGGGGTGCCTGCTCATCCTCTTACCTGCCAGTGCATGAGCTACATTTCTGGGTTAGATGTGCTCATATAATGGCTGGGTTCTTGTGGGTGAGCTGCTGCTCTGCATTGCCTGTCCTTGAAGACCTCATTACAATTCCATCAGCCAGGAATGTTAGCTGCCAGCTGTACTCACCTCTCAGATAGCTTCTCAACTCTAATATGGGTGGGTTGACTGGCATCTATCAAACTCTTAAACTGACCTTTTCTCTGTAACTGGCAAGTATAGATTGTAAATCTTCTGGTCGTTGTCTGTTCTCTGTGGCTTCTGCAAGACGGCATTGGGAGTCTGGTATTGGCTTCTCTTAGTGCAGGGACTCAAATGCTTAGCCAGCTGTTAGTGAGGGGGAAGGGAGAGGATTAAGTTTTGCCCCTTGCAGAGGTTCCTGCAGCTGTTCCTGAGTTGAAATATCTGCTATTGTGTTTGAGCAGAGTTTTCTCAACTGTGAGACTGGAACTGGTGGACAAAACCGTGCTGTTCTCAATACCTCTGAGTGCTTGAGACTCAAAAACTGGGCATGTTCACATTTCAGTGACTGAAAAGTTGTGCAGCCACTCAAATACCATGGGGTTGTTTTGTGGATGATCTTGAAACACAGCAGAGTAGCATTGTGTTTTAATATTTTGTGTAGTGTTGTCAGCTGGCTCTGAGGAAAATGTTGTAACAGTGTGGAAGTCTGCTAAAACATAGCATGTTAAAAAAAAGAAAGAAATATCCTCCTTGGTTTTACATAAGTTCTTCCTTTTGTTTTGTAGACTTCTCCTTGCTGGATAGGTGGAAACACCGAGCCATTGACCGGGTTTACATGGAGAGGTGGATGTGAACGGGAAACCACTGGCATTCAGATTTGGAGTGAAGTGTTTGTAATTGAAAAACCTAATGGAACAAAGGTGAGTGCTTAACTTACCTTGATTTACTCAAGGTCTCCCTTGCAGGAGTTGTAGGCAAGGCATCCTGGTTTGGTTGTATGGTTTTTTTGTTTTTTTTTTT
>VXBC01007513.1:91390-115081 GCA_013399945.1 Ploceus nigricollis
AAATAAAACAGAGAGGCTGTGGATGCCCCATCCGGGAGGTGTTCCTGGTTGGGTTCAGTGGGGCTCCAAGCAACCTGGTCTAGTGGAAGGTGTCCCTGCCTTTGGCAGAGGGATTGAAACAAGATGATCCTTAGAGGTCCCTTTCAGCCTAAACTGTTTTTGTAATTATAAAACTTAAATAGGATTTTTGCCTCTTTTGACAGTTTTAATGTCATGGATTTCACGGTGGCTGTTTGAACGTTGGTTGCTTTCCTTTGCACTGAGCAGCTGTGTAACATATGTAGAAACTGTGTATCAGTGTAAGGATGGAGATTGATTCTTGCAACCCAGCAGAAAAATTCAACAATAGTCTCATTCTGAGAGTACTTTGTTTTGGCAAAGTCTACCCCATCCAGGCTGATGGGTGGGTTATCCTGGGAATGTTGTAAAACTGTAATGGTTATAAATACCATCTACAGACAAATGCTGGGGGGAAAAGCTCTGTAACACACACTGTTCTTTGAAGGGTGACAATATGTTCTAGCTTCTAGCTGTGTTCTAGTGAAATGTAGTGCATGCCTATAAGTACTTCAGGGTCTGGAAGCTGGTCCTTCCATATAATTTTAGCAAGCAGTCTATAAAAAGGTGGGAAAAAAGCACTAACTTGATTATTTTTTATCTCTCAAGTCACTTTAACTGCAAAGTTTACTTGGAGGTGTTTATGCTGAAATAAAGTGTTAATGTCATTAATAAATATTTACTCCACAATAGTGGTGGTGATCTTGAACTATTTGTGTTCTGAACCATCGGTTTTAGGTTATATAAATTTCATACCCTTTGCATTTGCAAAGGAAACATCTGATGCCCAATCTGTGGGACATGGATTTTAAAAATAGTGGCTTAGTGGTGTTTAACAAATTTCACAGCTAACCAAACATTTCTCTGGTTAAAAACCAGTTATGTTGTGTGAATCTGCTTATGCTTTGGGAACAAATCGCTCACTTGTTCTCGCTCATCAGTGGGAAAGAAAAGGGAAGTGTAGTAGGTTCCAAAGATGGGATTTGGACTGATAAACCTTTTTCATTAGTATCACTTCCTTCCTTGTTCCAGCAGACAATATCAGTTATCTTGTTTTATGCTGAAAATAATTATTTAAAGATATATATATATATTTATAAGTAATCATCTTGCTCTTAGCTCTAATGAGCTATGCTAGATCTGCAGCTGAGGCTGCAGTTCTTCCAGTGAAGGAGAGCTGTCAGTTACTGGGCCAAGGAGGGCTGTTTCTCTGGGAGAAGGTAGCCAGGCAAGGCCAGAGACTTGAGGCTGATGGCAGGGCCCTGTGGCTGCTGCTCACTCAGCTGTGGGTGTGTGCTGGGAGCTGGCTGAGGTTTCATCAACAGCATGGGGCACAGACTTGCTCTGCTTGAAACAGAACTGACCCCAGTGGCCTGGAGTGTGAAAGTGTCCATGATCTGGTTAACTGCTGCTGTTCTTTCAAACTCTGCAGGTTGCTGTACTACTCATGGATACCCAAGGTGCCTTTGATAGCCAATCCACTATCAAAGACTGTGCAACAGTTTTTGCCCTGAGCACCATGACGAGCTCTGTCCAGGTGAGAATATCCGTGCTGGCAAATAATGGCAGAACCCTCTGTCCTGAATATGCAAAGAATATCTCTTGAGCCACACTTGGGAAGTTCACCTGCATATCTTCCTCCAACTCTGATTTAAAATTCCATACTTTGTCTTATTTTTGGTGTAGTGCATAAGCTACCCAAGCTGCTTGATGGAATCAAGGTTATGCAAGGCCAGGCTGAGTTAAATTGCTGACAGAACTGGGAAATCCCCTTCCCCCCAAGATGTCAAAGTAGCAACTGCTTCTTTACAGATGTATTACAGAATCTTTTTTAAGGCTGTAGATACAGTTTGGGGTGACATTATGCTGTGATCAGCCAAACTTAAAATTGCTGCTTCTGTTCAAGTGTCAGTTAAACTCCTGAGAATTGTTCTGTACTCAAAACTACTTCTAAGCTTGTGCCTTAGAAGTGCCAAAAGTGAGCAGGTTTTTGAGGGGTGACAGGTTACTTTCTTCAGACATGACACAACCTAAAAGGAACAGGAGTATGTAGAGCATTACTTCTGTCCTGTGGAGTTGACTCTGGTGAATCATTTTTGAATAAGGAGGTGACTTTTGTTTGAGATGTGTTCTGTGACACCTTTCTACTTGCTGACTTTTGGGTAGTTACACTTTTTCTGGAGGGAGCAAAAAATACTCAGTGTGTGAAAGAGACTATGTGAATGTAAGACAGTGGTTTCATGTGACACTGTAATTCTGTGACTGTCTCTTGCAGGTATACAACTTGTCTCAGAATATTCAGGAAGATGACCTTCAACACTTGCAGGTAGGAATATGGTGAATTTATGTTAAACTGCTTCCAAACTGATAGTCTTGACAATGTTCTAGAAGTTACTGTTCATGTAACTGACTTGGGAGCTGTTTGTTGCTTCATGTAAAACACTGAATTTGACCTGATACTAAAACTGGTACAGTCTGTAAAAACTGTGTTTGCATCAACTCCATGATGCTTCTACTGTGCCAGTGTAGAGGTAAAATAGTATGGGCTTCTAATCTGGCTGATTCTTTTAAAGTCTCTTCTCTGTATTGCAAGTTCTGAAATTCCTGAAAAAATGAGAAAGGAAAATGATTTATGGAAATACTTAATGGTGAAATTCCAGTGTTTCACTTTTTTCCTAAAATAGGAAAATGGATGTTATTTCATAACCAGTTTGTAAAGAAGTGTTGGAGTTTGAGTCAGGCCAGAAAGAGTCTTCTGCCCAGAAGCCATCTCTGTTTTTCAGCTGAGAAACTTCTGCAGAGTTTTATTTCTGCTTAGAAATAAAAGCAGGAGAATGTCTTCTCTTCACCATGGGGTTTTTATCCTCTAATGCAACATTGTGGTCAAAGGCCACTGAATTATGGCTTCATGTGAGTGGTGCAAGAACCTTATCTCCTTAACTTAAAACCTGTAGCTTTAGAGAATAGCTTGTGTATTAGCAAATGTCAAGGCCATGACCTTGTCACAGCTTAAAACTGTTCTGTGTGTCTTCAGTGCTACAACAGACTGCCAATGCTGGAAGTAGAAGAGCACTAACTAAAAGTAGTCTTATGAAGCTGTTCTCAATTAGCGGGGTTGTATCACTGGGCCCATCCCCCCACACCCCCCAAAAACCCAACCAAGCACTGAAAACAAAAAAATCTGTAGGTAATTATTTGAAAGCCAGGCTTCTCTTGAGACTTTGGTCCTTTAACAGGCTTGGTGTAATCTGAATAAAACAATCTCTCTCTGTTCTTCGGGAAGGTGAGATTTGAAGGAAGGAAGGGAAGAGAAGAATGATAATAAATACAAGCACTGGGTAGGGGACACCCATGCATTTAAAGTTGCAGCAGGGAGTCATGATCTGAGGGAAGGAAATCTGAATTTCTGTTTTAACAGGAATTTATGTAGTTGTGAAATACTGTTAGTCTCTGACTGCCTTTTGCATTTAGCAGGGAAATGAATGAGGGAAAGAGTTTGGGTCAAAGAAACCAGGCTCTTGTGGGTGCTTGGCCACTTCACAGCTGCTTTTGCTCAGGGTGACAAGGGCTTGGAAGTTAAGCTGTGTTGAATTAGACTTGTAAGTTCCCAGGTGCTCAGTGATCAACACCAGAAGTGTCCTTTGGGCCATAATTTACCTGAGACACTCCAGGAGTTAGTTTATTGCAGAATAATGATTGCCTGGTACTGGAGAGTTCTGGTGTGCTTCCATCACCTCGACCTGCAGTATCTGTAAGGAGGCTGGCATGGATGGACCCCTGCCAGTATTGACCTGTGCTGAACCAGCCAGCACAGTCCCTAATTCCTGTTCTCGTGAGTGGTTTGGCCTGCTCAGGCCAGCAAGGAATGCTGCTGCTGGTATTGAAGATGGTGAAAGCAGTCAGAGGGAGACAGCTGATAGTTGCCTTTATACTGGAGGGAAGGAACAATTATTAGTTAAGGTCATGAGCTGAAGCAGAGATCTGAGAAGCTGCTGAACTTGGCTTGTATTTAAATGTCTGATATATTGGCTAGAGCCAAGTTCCCTGGGATTTCCAGGAATAAACCTTTTGTGGGAAGTAAGGGGCAAATGTTAGACAGGCTTACCTCCTTAGCCTAGGAAGCAAGTGTTGGAAGCTGGCTTGGTGAGAAATGCAGCCAGCTTTTCTCTGAGAATAGCCCACAAGCCACCCACTTAAAACTGCAGTGTGTTGACAGTTCAGGAATGGCACTGTGAAGCCTGTGGGAATCATGTCTCCTACCTGAATCTTATTGAGGGTTGGTATACTCATTACTGAGGTTTGTTTGCCGTTCTCAACCTATAGTAAGGTATAAGATTGAAACCTATAGTAAGCTATAAGATTGAATGCTTTATTTCTTAGTGACAGAATAGAATATTTCACAGCAGAAAAATGTGTTTCCTATGTGGCAACACCCTTACACTGCTCTTTCTCTCAGTTGTTTACAGAATATGGAAGACTAGCTATGGAAGAAATTTACCAAAAGCCGTTTCAGGTAACTATGTGTTAAATGGATTTAAGCAGTTGAATGTGTGGAAAATGAGCTCAGGATAATTTCTGCAGATAAATTAGTTGAGCTGAAGGTAACCAGTTCTTTGCAAGACTAATTTTCCTTCACTATTGCCACATGGCTTTGCAAAAACCCAATGGAAAAAATGCTGAAGGGGATCATATTTTGGGCAAGTATAGCTTTGTGCTGGAGTTATAAGGCATAAAAGGAATCAAAATGTCAAGTGATGTGCAAGTGTTAAGGAGAAAAATTGTGTGCTGCCTTCTTCTTTATTACTCTGAGATATGGTTGGTCCTTGCTGGTGGGTAGATGGTTCTGAGAAGAGGTCCTGTTTGGTGGTGGGTGTTCTGTTTAGTTGGTTTTTTAAACAAGCAAACACTTGCACCACAGAACCTACAAGGCTGCTACATTTGGAGCAGCCAAATATACCAAAAAAACTTACATAGTATCCTTGCTTGTAATCTCTAATATCTTTAGTTTCAGAGCAGCCAGATATTTAAAATAATCGCACATGTGATAGAATTTTCTACCTTAGGAATGATGCAAACCATTCACTGCTGTTGTTCTTCCTGTTGCAGACATTAATGTTCTTAATTAGAGATTGGAGTTATCCTTATGAGCATGCATATGGCTTGGAAGGAGGAAAAAAGTTCCTAGAGAAAAGATTGCAGGTAAGTTATCTCCAGTAGTCCTATTCTGATCTTCTAAGTGACACCTTGCTGTCAAGACTATGATGCATCATGAGCTGGCTCCTTGTGCTAATAAAATACATTTGTGATGTTTCCACTCACAGGCGAAGTTGACATTATTAGGTTCAGGAATAAAAGCTTAAACACACTTTTGTGCTCGTACTGCTTTTAAGATGATGGTTAATCTTTACTGCAGTGCTGTAAAACTGGTAGCAGTTCTTAATGCCTTTTTTTCCTTCAGGTAAAGCAAAACCAACATGAAGAGCTACAGAATGTAAGGAAGCATATTCACTCCTGTTTCAGTAATCTTGGGTGTTTCCTGTTGCCCCACCCTGGTCTTAAAGTTGCAACAAATCCAAATTTTGATGGGCGATTGAATGGTAGGAAGCTTTTAATTTTGTGTTTCTTGATTCAGATCGCTGAGTTTGTTTTCTTATATGATGGAAGTTAAGCACTGTAATGGTTTGCTATTGAAATGCCTGACTGGAAAATATAAGGCTAAAAGGTGAAGCTGCAGAATTTAGAAACGTGCATTGTGTGCTCTTTTTAGTGGTTTAAAAGTAGAGGAATTAAGTGTCTAGCTGTTCATTGTAATCTGATAACTTGAGACATGCTTAAAGGTCATTAAATAGAGATTCCAGAGATAACTAAGGGCTCCAGAGGGCAGAATTCCCAAGATCGAAGACTTTACTTTCTGGAAAGGCTGAACCACAGGTCAGCTCTGAAATGGCTGAAATAAAAGCCAGAGGGTTCTGCTACTGCAGCAGGAGAGGCAGTCAGGATTCCTCCAATGGATGCGTGTCCCCCGACGGACGGAACGCATCAGAATGGCAAAGGCTGCAAAAGTGATTGCAGTGGTGGGATGCCAGCCCCTGCTGTGCTGAGGGCACACACCTGTGAGGGCACTGTGCATTGGTGTAATAGGGAAAATGCACTTAAAATATTGAAAGGACAGTGGAACCTTGTTCTCCCAGTCTGGAGTTAAGATTGGTAGATTAAGAGTAGGTAGAATTTACTAAAATTATATTATATATGTAAGCCTTTAAATACCTTAAAAATGCAGTTCAGAGTTGTGATGCTGTGGATTTAGAAGGATTGTGGGCTGTCAATGCTCCTTTAGGAGATATAAGATTGAAAACTAACCACCTTTTTCTTGAAATTGATTGAATTTTACTAGATATAGATGAGGATTTTAAGAATGAACTGCGGAATTTGGTACCGTTACTGCTTGCCCCTGAAAACTTGGTAGAAAAAGAGATTAGTGGATCCAAGGTGACCTGTAGAGATCTTGTAGAATACTTCAAGGTAAGCAAACTCATACTAATTATTTCTGTTAATAGCTTAAAAGACAGTATTCTAAATTTAGGCCATGTTGTTCCCAGAGAAGATAAGATATCTAGGCTGACACTCGCTGATCAGCTCACTTTTATTTTCATTTCATTACTCTGACTTTCCAGAACTGGCACACTACTTCTTAACAGTACAGCTCTTTGCAAGCTACTGTTAACAAAATTTGTGGGTTGGTGGCTTTTATTTTCCTCTCTGTGAATAGGCTGAAATAGCTCAAGCTTTATTAGATTTTTTTTTTCCTACTTTGAAATCCCGGTTGGTTTTTTTTTGTTTTGGTTATTTTGAATTAAAGTAGGTCTCATGTAGTTTTTACAGATAGAAAAACAACTCTTAACCTGCTAGGTATGCAGTGAAAATTTCAGATACTCCCCTCTGGATTTTTAACATGCAAGGAAGGTGCTTTCTAAACACTTGCATGTGTAGCACCACTGTGCTCTGAAATATTTATGTATGATACTCACAGCTGTTAGTCTTGAGCTTTTTTGGTATCATGGTGACACCAGCAGAAATGTGATAACATAATCTCTACATCACCAGGGATTGGTCTGGTGTGTGTAGCCTTATTTTTTTTGAATTGGAACGACTTAGACAGTTGGCTTGGTGGGAATGATCCTGCTGTCTCCTAAAGACAGGACTTTTGCACTGCTACTTTTGGGGTAGAAAAGTTAGGCTGATGTTAAGAAGCAAACTCTGCAAGGAAGGAATTTGAGATCCGAGCTCATTTAACTTCAGAAAAGACATGGTATGGGATGGAGAAGTGATGGCTGTTCTGAAAGTGTAAAATCAGCACGGGAGCACAGAGGTTCACTCTCTCTGTTTACATGGCTGCACGCTGCTTTTTGCTCCAGTTTTTCTCTTGTAGGACCCACTCAGGTACAGTGCAGGGAGTGCATGTTCAGCAGCAGTTTAGAAAGGACTGCATCCTGAAAACCCAAGTGTAAAACCTCTACTGGGAAGCTGATTCACATCCTGTATGCAGTCAGCGAGCAGTGCTGTGGGGTGCTGCAGAAATGCCATGCTTATGTAACTAAAGAGGACTGCTCCCTTGGGACTGTGCATCTGAAGCTGAGACTGTGAGGCCTGAGTTGGAAACTGTAGGGCTTTTACTTGGAGGAAATAGCTACAGAAGCAAGGAGGGTGTCAAGGGAATGGAGTCCTGTATAACTCTATATGTTTTTGTAGGTTGTTCTACAACCTAGAGCATTGAGTACATGGGGACCCTGGTAACCTTGTTCTCTCCTCCCTTGGAGCAAAGAATCCTCAGGCCTGAGGCTTGCAGGGAGGGAAGGGCAGGGCAGTGGTGTGAAGAGAGTGAGGACAGACCTCCCTCCAGGGGCTGAGAGTGGCCTTGCTGGTGTCACTTGCACAGCTTGTGCAAAGCACTGGAATGGCTGCTGCTGCCTGCTGTGCCCCATTCCTGTCCCCAGGAGCTGTGCCATGGGCCAGCTTGTGGGGGCTGGACAAGAAATGAAGTGTGTGTTCTCTTCCAGCCCCCTGAAACCCTGGGGAAAGAAAGGACACCTGAGGATAAGTGGGGTGGGGCACAGTGGGAGTGGCTGCCTGCATAGCTTCTGGAAGTGTTTTCTCTGCTCAGCTCTGTCTGTAGTAAGTGCCTTGATCTGTTTTTTTTCCTCCTACACTTCAGTAGATCAAGGCATGTGGGGAAATTTAAGTATTGCTTCTCCCAGCACTGGGGTGAGTTTGGGCAGACCTCTTGCCAGAAAGGCTGGGATAGTCATCTCCACTCTTTTGTTATGGGTGAAGATGCCCTGTTGAGCCAAGACCTTATGCATTTGAGGGAGTAGAAACCTGCTGTCAAAACCTGCCGTGTCTTGGAACAGTGGTGATGTCTCCTCAGGGTGCTCTGCTGCCCTGCTGGGCCCCAGTCTCAGGCATAGGAAAGTGAAGGGGAAAAAAAAGCTAGACTTCTGTGAAGAAAATTGCATAATTTAGTATTTAGCACTATTACAGAGAAATAAGCTGAGCTCTGTCTTTGTATCATCCCTCATTTCTTATTCTCCTTAAAGATGAATGTTTAGAAAAATAAACCTTTTGTTTTTTCCCTCCCAATTAGGCTTACATTAAAATCTATCAAGGAGAGGAGCTACCTCACCCGAAATCTATGCTGCAGGTATTTTATTTTCTTTCAAATAATCTGATTGGATGATGTGGACTTTATAAGTTCTTTGCAACTAAGGAATCATGACTGCTGTGGGCCTGAAGCTCCCCTTCACAGCTGTAGTTCTTGAAGGATCTGTGTACTTTGAAATCCACCTGAACTGTGATGGTTGGGTACTTTTCCCTCAGTTTCATCAACCAAATGAAATTAAATCAACCAGATAGAGCTGGGATCTGTCTGGTTGGTTGGGTTTTTTAACTGCTTTACTCTATAAGCATTGGTTTCCTGTAACTTGATGTTTGGCTGGGAGATATCCAGAAAATGACATCTTGCAGCTTTAACTACAATAACTGTCCCTGACATGACACAGGTAGAAAATAAGTCTAAAATTCTTAACAAACTTGACAATTATGATTGACACCAAAACGGTACATTTGTAATGTAGAAATAATACCAGCTTCCTTCTTTCCTCTCAGGTGCTGGAAGTAATCCAGTACCAGGATTAAAATATAATAGTTTAGTGATCCTTATGTGTTTATGTGAGCATTCAGAAGCGATTGCTCATGATGAAAAGCCTGTACGAGCAAGCCGAGGTTTGTTTGCAGCTGTGCTAGAAAGCTGAAGAAAGGCAGCAATATGTTTTAATGTATATTGCTAAACTTCACTTATTTTTGTGTGGCCTTTTCCTGGCCATCAGGAACTCTGGAGGTTTTGGGGGTGTGCTGTGTAAAACCTGGGAATGCTGTGAATGACATACATGCTCCATGTTTTCTAGGCAACAGCTGAAGCGAACAATCTTGCTGCTGTGGCAGGAGCAAAAGACTTGTACAGCAAAGGCATGGAGCAGGTATGATGCCACAACCTTTCCAAACACCTACATGCAAATACAGACCTTCAGCTTGCATGTTGTCCTCTGTGTGTGAGCACTTCAGTGGGGGAAGGTACCTCAGGGCCAGGACTTGTGTGTTTTCTGCACTCTGCTCTGAGCTGGGGTGTGTGATGCGGGGGAGCTATGAAAATGGGTGTGTTTGCAGGATTCCCACCTGTTAGTTCCCTCTATGGCTCTTGACAGGCATCTCAAACTCCTGTGCTGTGAAATGCACAAGCAAGTGAGCAGACATTTGTTGTGTCAGGGTTGCACAGGGGTGGAATTCTAGTTCTGTAGTCTCATGCTTCTGAATTGTGGCTATTCATTAGCTGTAAAATGCAAGGATTGAAGTGATTCAAAAATTTAAAGAAACCCCTTGGAATACAAGAATTGCTTTGAAAAACCTGTGTATGTAATTTCCCACTTGCCTCTTCTCTTGGAGATAGTGATCTTATATGATTCTAAGCTGAATGCTGGATGGATTTCATACTTTAATGTAGTTAATGCAAGGTTTTATCATAGGAAATTCTGAAAACCATTACCTGTCTCGTAAAGCTTAACAGGACTGTGCTTATTGTGAAACTGTACAACCAGAAAGACCAGTAGGTGTGAGAACATGCTACAAACATAGCTTCCCATTAATTAGGCTAATTGTGGTCTTAATTGCTGAAGTAGCTGGTTTGAAATTAAAGTAAGACCTAGCGCTAGTGGCAGACAAGGCAGTTCCATTTGTTAGCAGGCTGTTTGGAGAATGTTCTGCTGGTTTAAGGGAACTCCTCTATTTCCATTTTGGAAAATGTCTTGAAATAGTAAATGTGTTGTTTATAATAAGTGCCAAGTCTGCCTTCCAAACTTGAATCTTCAGTGGTTGTTGAGAAACTGTAGCTGTAAGGTTTCTAACTTGGAGCAGGGAATAAACAGAAACAGATGTTCTTTTAAACAGACTTTGTTTCCATAGTAATGTTCCCCAGTACTGTATATTTTTATATCACTGTAGAGATATGCACAAATTATGGAATAGTTTTTTATCCAGATGTCTCATATGATGTTCTTGATCTGACAAAGCTCTGAAATGTCTATTTTTAAGAACAGAAGTGGGAACTCTTTGGATTTAAAACTCGATTATGTAAAGGTAGTTCTTGCTGCAGCTTCTGAGTTGTCCTCATGAACCAAAGCCCTCCTTTGCTGAGTGTGCATAACCAAAGTACTGTCCCCCTAATGACCTGAAATGTAAGGAACAACAGGTGCAGTGTCACAGAGTGAAAGAAAACAGTGGCAGTTATTTGTGTGGTGGCCTCTTGATCCCTCAGTAGCTCCTGGTGTTTAACATGCTCTGGGCAATGTGAAAAAACTGTTCTGAAGGATGAGACTGGTAGGCATTTTCCAGGGAGTTTTGTGGATGTGGAGGACTTCATTCTGGGAAAAAGCAGGGATGTGCATGTGGCTGTTGTCCTGTCCTGCTGGGCTTGCCTGAAGAGAGCAGTGGAAGCATGAGTTCAGTGCTGTGCTGTGGGTCTGTGTGTGCTTGGACAGGTGAGGCTCCTGCCCTGCCAGGGTCCAAAATACCTTTGGCTGCTTCACTGGCCGGGCCTGGGGCTCACAGAGCCAAGGGAGCTGCGGGGGCAGGTGCTGTGTGCAGCAGCAGATGCTCAGGGTGTGATTCTGTGATGCCTGCTTCTCCCACAGGTGTGCGGGGGGGATAAGCCTTACATTGCCCCGTCGGACCTGGAGCGGAAGCACCAGGATTTCCGAGAGAGCGCCATCCGGCAGTTCCGCTCCGTCAAGAAGATGGGAGGGGAGGAGTTCTGCCGGCGCTACCAGGAGCAACTCGAGGGGGAAATCGAAGAGATCTATGCAAACTTTGTGAAGCACAACGATGGCAAAAACATCTTTTATGCTGCTCGTACCCCTGCCACTCTATTTGCAGTCATGTTTGCCATGTACATAATCTCAGGACTGACTGGGTTCCTTGGCATGAACTCCATAGCCGCCCTGTGTAATCTCGTGCTGGGGATGGCTCTTATATCGTTTTGTACTTGGGCATACGTTAAGTACTCTGGGGAATTCAGAGAAGTTGGAACAGCCATTGATCAGATCGCCGAAGCTATATGGGAACAGGTTGGTATCTGTTTTTATTGCAAAATCTTGCTGTCTTGAGCAGACATATCAAACAGTTTCTGTTCAGTGCTGAGAGGGAAAAGCTGGTCTAGACCTAATAGAGAATGCTAGTGCTGCCAAAGAGAAAATCTGCTCAGTAGTGTGACTGCTCTCTTCAGGAACAGATGCTGCACACAAGGAACATTAAACAAGCTTTGGATATTATCAAAGTGCTACTTAAGGTGCAGAAGGTTACTTAGTCAGTGCTTTGATGGTAAAGAGTGGAGGGGACTCTTCAAAACTCTTTTTCCTTATTCAGAGCAAGGAATTGATTACTCCTTGGAGAGAACTGGCTGAGTGATGGCTTTCAGCAGCTGCTACCAGAGGATGCCCAGCAGGTTTTGTCCATCAGGGAGACTTGTGCTGTCTGTGACAGCTTCAGTGGGTGCAACTGCTGTTTGTGAGGAATACTCAACAAATTCTTGAAAGAAAATATTTGAGTGTAAGGACAAGAGAGCTGGAGGAGAAAACTTTCTGCATAGAGATTTTGCTGCCTGAACTCAGTTGACACAGCTGTGCCAGTAAGGTCAATGTAGAGAATTCCTGACCAGTAGTTTTTGGAGCATTCTGACTAGCTCTGTCCAGTGCCAGCAGAAGGGAAGCACTTTCCTGCTGTTGTTACTGGAAATAAAGGGTGCACTGAGCTTATCTGGGGTGACATTAAAGTGTGTCCTGTGAGGCATGAGCAGGTAACTAACTGGAGCCTTCTGCACAGATGCTTGCTTCCACAGCTGGAAAATTCCTGTGTTCAAGGCTGATCCTAGGCATTGGTGTACACTAGGCCTATCTGAGCAACCTGCTGAGGGTCCCAGTCAGGTTTTGAGTTACACTGCAGCAGAAAAAGTGGGTTCTTAAAAATAGAGATGAAATGAGCATTGGTGAATAAATCAGTAACTAAATCTTGAGTTAGCACCACTCACTAGTAATTAAAATTGAGGCTCTCCAGTACTACTGGAGCTGCTGCTGCAGGATACCAAACACATAAGGCTTGGTTTGGCTGCTACCTTCCCTGGGAGGGGGAGAGCTTGGCTTATGCTGGCAGGAGCTTGCCATTTGTGGGCTGGAGGAAGGTGGTCTCCAAAAGACCTCAGCAGTTGTGTTAGAGCTGCACATCACCAGTAATATGCAAAGCACTGCAGGTCCTGTCTGAGTCACTCTGATTAAATACTCATTCTTGCTGTTGATTTTTCTGAATCTCTGCCTTTCTTTTCCCTCCTTGCTTCAGAGGAATCCCAGGAAGGTGAGAAGTTACTGCCAATCAGGTTTTTTTTGTTTTTCTGAACTTGATTGAGTTTCTGCTGTGTTGTGAGAGCCGTTTTTCCTAACAGCTGAATTCATGTTTTAGGTGTTTTCCAAACTCTTTGAAGTCCTTAGACGCCGAACGGTTCGTCGTGCTCTTACATCAGTGCCGCGACAGCGACTCTCATCCAACAATAACAAGAAGAAAAACTAGCCAGTATTTTTAACTTTCTTTCTGTATCTGAAGTGTTCACACTTACACATATAGGACAATAAGCTGGACCGTCTGGGCCGGTCTGCATAAATGCTGTAACCATACCAGACTGATGCTGCATAAGGGGTATGGAATTGCACATCCATCTTCTAGGAACTGTAAAGTGGTTTGAATTCAGTGAAATACTGCTGTGTAGGAGGGGTATCACTTGTGTCCATAGCATGTGATTGCTTTAACCTCATTACTATAGCAGCAAAATTCATTTCTCTTTCAGTTCATGCCACTTTGTGTCAGACTTCATCATTCTAAGTTTTTTCATGATTTCAAGTCTCATCTCTTTATATGATTTTATATCTTACTTTCCTTGGTTGCCTCATTTTCTTGTTTCTTTTGCACATTTCTCATTCCACAGGTGTTGAAGCCCATGGGTGATAATTTGATGGAGGATCATATGAGGCAGTCTGTAAAAAACTCTATCAAAGCAGGCCTGACCGAGCAGGTGGCTCACCATGCCAGACTAAAGACAGACTGACAGTTCGTCTCCTCTTCAACTCTGCCCTCTCATCCTAGACATGCTTGCTGTACCATGAGAACTCAATAATAAAAAAAAATAAATAAAAATAAACCAAAGTTTACAATCAACTGTAGAAGTAGTTTAGTGTGATTGGCTTCACAGATTGCTGCCATCACCGGGGAAGAGTTAAGTTTGTCAGTGCTCAGCTTCTCAAACTGGTGCCATGGAGCCTGCTGGGGTGGGAGGGAGTGGCTCAGTTTTACCTAGTCCTGCTGCCCCGTGTTTGGGGGAGGGAGGGGGAGCTTCCCCAGCGTTGTGAGTCCGTGCAGGCTCTGGCTTACAGGGGGAACCTGTCCCCTGCAGCAGCTGACTTCAGGGAAGTGTCACGATCAGCCCCACGCCAGCTGTGCTCTCAGCCGATGTCCCCAGCTCGGCACCACCCCGGCCAGCTCCAGCGAGTGTTTCTGTGCGCGGCCCGGCCGGTGCAGCCATCGGAGCAGCCCCTCCATCACAACGCGTCTCTTGCTTTCTTGCCTTTTACCAGTGTTACACGGATGCATGTGCTGGTTCCTCACGCAGAACTGGGCTGTCAGGGAGGCAGTGGCTCAGCACAGAGGGTGTCTTGCCTTGAACTCACAGACCTGGTCCCGAGGGAGGTGCATATTGGAACTGAGCTGTCTTTTTCTGCAGTTTAGCCTTCATGTATATAATATTGCCATTAATTCTACTGGGGAAGAAATTCCATCTAAAAATGTTGCCTACAGCTACCAAGCAATGAGTTAGGATTGTCTGTACAGTGTGTTTAGTTTTTATTTTTTAAGAAATCACAGATAGGGCATGTATATGAAATATAAATATATAAATACGATTTTGTATCAAAGTTTTGTAGTTTATGGCAAAACCTGGTTCTGTGGTAGCTAAGTGCAGTTCCTGTAAAGGAATGTTTGTGGCTCATGTAAATGTGTGAATGCATCAACAATTTGAAGTTTTTTGATATATTTGTGATATTTACCTGCCTTGAGCACTGCAATCTCTCACCCCCTTGGATAACTCAATGGGAATGTTTGTTGTGAAACTCTTGTCTTCTGTTGCATTTTAAAGTTATTTCCTGTAATTTATTTTCAGTACATGATTAAAATCAGTTGTGTATATATGAAATGAAATCCGTGCTTATTTTTAAAAGATGTTCAAGTATTGTATTCTACTACATAGACTATGTCAAATACTTATCCTGACAATTATATGAACAGATTTGTTCTATTGTACTTCATAGCTTTCTATTGAAGCCGATGTTCCTCTCATGCTTGTCTCCAGAAGGTGACCTCTGTCCAGCTCATACCCCCTCCCTGCATAGGAAAAGCTCCTGCTGTTCTTAAGCACGCTTTTGACTTGTGGAGTTGCTTGTCAGATTCTGCCCTCCAACAATTGTATCACTCTGAAATCTTGTTACTAGCTTTACTTTCATTCTTGGCTAAATCAGTATCAACTGTGTGGAGTGTCAAGGCAGCTAAACAATTAACTGCTGTAGTTTCAGCTGGAAAGCTGTGTGCAATAGCTGGGTTTTCTGCATTCCTAAATGGTAACAATTTTCATCAACATTTGAGCTTTAACATCTCCCCTCTCTTGAGTGAGGGAAATCATCTGTCTAGGACTAAAGCAATTGCACTGTGACTTTTGCACTGCAAAGAACTGCTGGGGAGTGGTGGTTACCTGCCCTCTGCAGGTGAGGGCTCAGCTCCAGGGGAATGATGCTAAAGATGAGGTAGGAATGTCGCATTTTATGATATCTCAACCTGTACAGATTAAATACTGTTATTCAAACAAGCCAGTGCTTTGGTGATTAATCTCTTACTAATCAAATGAGTCACATGGGGGCTCCTTGCTGCTCGTGGTCTCCAGGAAGGTGCAAGTCAGATTTGAGGCTGTGCCCTGTGGAGATGGCAAAAGCAGAACTCTTCCCAGCACGTGGACAAGGAGTTGAGAGGCTTTATACAGACTCTTCTTCAGGGTTTGTGGGGGGCGGAGTTCCTGAACACTGTGCCCCCAAGTTCCAGCATGAATGCAAAATCCCCTCGAGCTTGCGGGAGGGATCCAAGGTAGGGAAGGGGAGGGGTTAAGATGACTTTTAATCAGGTGTGGGAAATGGCTGGTTGACTGTTAACCCCATCTCACCCTTCCCTGGAAGAGGGAACTCCATTCTGTGCCAGGGACTGGAATGGGACCTGGGGTCCCAGGGGCTGCATGTTTGGAGCAGCAGCAGCCGGGAGTGAGGTTGTGTCACTTGAACAGCGAGCTGGATTTAGCCAGCAAGTTTGGTAAGGGGCCTGGGAGCCAGGTGTGGGAGCAATTCTAGGTCTGGGCTGGACACACCTATTTTTGCATGAGGGACAAGGTCTGGGCTGATTTGGAGGGTGTGGGGTTCCATTTTCACATGTGACTCCCTCTGGGGAGGCAAGAGAGGCTCTGCAAGGGCCAGTAAAGGACAGACTTGGGTCTCAAGGCCAGCTACTGAGGGCAGGCACAGCGGGGACGTGCGAGGGTGGGCTGAGCCAGCAGCTGCAGTGCAGCTGTGGGCCATGTCCATCTGCTGGCTGCTGGAGCAGACTGCTGATCTCGAGGCTGGACGCTGGATGAGCTGAGCCTCCTTGCCCAGTGCCTGGAGGGATCCAGAGCTGCGTGTATTGCCCCAGCAGCCCTTCACGGTGACCAGGTGAAGGAGCAGGGTGAGGGTGTTGGTGCTGTTGTGGCAGTGCTGAACACTGACCTGGATGGATGGCGTGAGCACATTCCATGTGTGTGCCCAGTGGGAACGCTGGCTCAGCCGTGCTGCTGGTGGCACATGGAGGCAGGAAGCTGTAGTGGCCTCACCTCCAGGGACAACTCCTCAAAATTAGTATTCCTAGTAGAACAAGCTTGGCATTTCTCAACTCCTGTCTGTGTATTGTTAAGAACATCAGGTTGGTGCACAGAGTGGGTTCCTCAGGTAACTGACGAATTTCACGGGGCTTTAAAGGAGGTGACAGTTGCTTTCTCTACGCTGGGCTATTCCACTACTACTCAGGAAAGGAGGTCTGAGAGCTGATCCAATTCTGTGCAAACGGTGGTGTACTCAGGCCTTGCTTCCCCTGTCCTCCTTGAGCATGCAAAAAACCAAATTTAGCAGAAAGAGCACAGAGCAGAGGATGGTTACTGACCCCTGGCCAACTCCTGTCTCACAAAGGGACATGGCAGAGCAAGGTAGGAAAGTTACATGGAAGATCCTAGAGCTGGCAAAGTACAGCATCATGCCAGAGAGAGAGGTGACTGGGCAGATGTAATGAGGTACAGCAGCAGAAAGAGGTGGAGAAGGTGACAAGATAAGATACTTGCTCCTTCTGTTCCAGAAGTGTGTGCCCAAGTCCCTTGGGATGGGAAATCCTCTTCTGGAGCAGTACGTGTGGTGATTTCTGGCTCTGGAAAGACGTAACAAGCAGGAAACTTCTGGCTATCTTGTAACTCAATTTTCCTACAGCAGGCTAGGGCCAGGCCACAGATTTTTCCTGTAGATGTCTGATCCTTGAAGGTTAAGTTAAGGAAACTAAAAGTACATCAGGTGGTGTGGCACAGCAATAACAAAAGGGTAGAGAACAGGAAGCCTTGTATTCTATGAACCCCGACATAGGGAGTGTCCAGTGTTCTGTTTCATTATGCTAGCCAAGTACGGCAGTATCTCAAAACTCCCTGCCTGTTACTATGCTGGGTTAAGGTAATTAAGCACAGGTTATGGTAAAACTTCCTTTTTTAATTGAAAAACATGGGTGGGAGTACAGACAATATTTACACAAGTTCCCAAGTGCAGCTCAACTCAAGAACATATGACTAAAAATACGATAAAAGGATGTGGGTCCAGAACAGAATTATGGAGGGTACCAAATGGTACAACTTCCTGCTGGCCAGGGACCTTCAGATAAGATCAGCAACTGAAATGAGAGAAAAAGAAAGAATTAAAAGTAAGAACTGAGAGAGAGGAGAGCCACAGCCCAACACTGCTGCCCCCAGGCTGCTCCAGGAGCTGGGTGAGGCAGCACGCACCGTTCATGGGCATCTCGTCGATCTGGGTGGAGTAGTACTGCTCGATGTCCCGCAGGATGCGGATGTCGTCGTTCTTCACAAAGTTGATGGCGACGCCTTTCCGGCCGTACCTGCCCGAGCGGCCGATTCTGCGGAGGCACGAGGGAAGAGGGAATGCAGCCACTGTGGGAAGACTTTCCCCAGCCCCAGCGGCCTGTGGGAAGCCCCAGCCTACCTGTGTATGTAGAGTTCTCTGTTGTTGGGCAGGTCGTAGTTAATGATCAGTGACACCTGAGGCACATCCAGGCCTCGAGCCCAAACGTCTGTGGAAATAAGAACTCGGCTGCAAAGAGAAGGGCACAGTTAGGACTTTTCTGGGAACCCCCAGTCTCCAGCACAGAGCTGCTGCTATTCCATGCTCCCCCCTGCCCACAGCACACCAGCAGCATCCACACTTCTGCTGCACAGAAAGCTGTCCCTTGCGCTGTCACCAAACTTCAGCCAAGACAAGACCAACACAGCTTGGATCTTTCAGAAGGAATAATGCTCCCAAAGTGTTTCAAATACTGAGGATGGAGCACAAACGCTTTTCCTTGAATTTTAACGCAGCAACTCCCAAAGTCTTCAGCAAAATAGAACAGACTAATTCTACACCCAGAGGTATGAGTATCCCTCCTTGGAAAATGGCAATCTCTCAACCCTTCTACACCACAGGAGATAGATGGAAATCAGAGTTCTCCTTAATCTGAGCTGAACAAAGCCTTGAGACAGAGGTATTATGGTTTCCCTGCCCTGAAGCAGCACTGATGTAAGCAATGCTGTTTGGGGCATTTACCTTGCGCCAGATCGGAACTCCTTCATGATGGACTCTCTCTCCTTCTGGGGCATGTCCCCATGCATGGAGGAAACTGTGAAGTTGGCTTCCCTCATCTTCTCCGTGAGCCAGTCGACCTGTGAACACAGCCTGGGTTAGCTCTTTGCTCACACAGCCAAACACAGCAGCTGAGCTCCAGACTGTTTGCTGAGATGAGCTGGTAGGGACTGGAGACACTTCCACAAGCATTCTAAGGGAAGTAAATAATCCTTACAAAGCATCAGCTGTACGATACAGGGCTCCACAAGCCCTGAAAGGAAAGGAATTAAGAGCATTTATTCAGGAAGTGTGGGTTTGCTCCAGGAACTATAAACACATTCTCTAAAAAGGCAATTCCTGTCAGCTGTATCAGGTCTGCCTCTGTTGTTTTAAGTTAGACACATCCCAAAGGTTTAACCTATGGTCCTACAGAACTACTTCCAAATGGGGGAGCAACCAGACCTCTTAACTAACCCGGCAGTGTTTGAGTCACCCTCAGGAAGCACCATGCCCCTCTGATGGCCCCTGTACCTTTCTCTTGGTGTTACAAAAGATGACAGCCTGGGTGATGGTCAGCGTGTCGTAGAGATCACACAAGGTGTCAAACTTCCACTCTTCCCTCTCCACAGCCACGAAAAACTGCTTGATTCCTTCGAGGGTCAACTCATCACTGCAGGGAAGAACACCACCAGCAGTTAGAAGGACTGGGTGTGCTTCACCATAGACTACCCCTCTGCCCCGTGTGCTGTGGGCTGCTGGGTCCAGCTGGAGTCCAAATTGTTCTAGAAAGTCCTGGGAAAACTCAGCTTTAAGAAGGGCCTTGAGCGTGACCTGTTCAGCAGAGACTGGAACTGCTCTGCTCCAGCCAGCTCCAAAGGGGAACATTTCTGTTCTCATCATTTTAACATTCCGGCTTCTTGATAAGAGAGACTGAAAAAAGTCTCAAGAAGCTCGAATGTACTAAATGGGGCAGTGTAAGAGCTCAGGCAAGAGGGAGACTCCTCCCAAGTTCCAGTGCACGAGGACCCGTGACACCACCAGATGTAAACTGTGCCTCCAAGAACACCCAGGATCAGTCACCTAAAGGGTTTTTTTGCCTGCTATGTAATAGGAAATTTTAACAGGAAGCCTAAAAAAATCCTCTGGGGGAGCCCAGGAATTGGATAAGTATGAAGGATAGCTCTCCAAGAGGAGAGACTGCTATCCATGGGGAGAATGAGGGGACAGCCAGGCTGAGCAGCAGCACACAGAAGTGGACAAGGATAAAGTCAGGGAGATAAGTCAGCCCCTGCTGGAAAACAGGACATGAGCACATCTGCAGAGACTCAGAAATGGTGAGAAGGAACATGAGAGACTCTCTGTCCATTTAAATCAGTTAATACTCTGAACTGCCCAGGGCTGGACCAACTCAGAGTCCCTGTTCTCTCCAAAGAAACCCACTGACCGTTTCACCAGGATGCGGATGGGGTCTGTCATGAATTTGTTGGTCATCTCCAAGATTTCATGCGGCAAAGTGGCGCTGATCAGAACCACCTGTGTGGCTGGAGGCAGGTATCTGTACACATCATAGATCTGCTCCTTGAAGCCTGCAAGTCAAGCCACACAGAACAGTTAGCACATCCTCCTCCCAAATAGCCTCCTCTTTCACAATCTGATCTGGAATTCAGTACTGGGTCTAAAATATGGCATGAACATAAATGTGTGAATCAGTAACATCAGACAAGGCATGTTGTGTAGCTTAACCTACTACAGCCTATAACTAACTGTCATAGTCTAACTTTTTAAACTTTAACTTTTTAGAAGTGGGCCTGGCAGCTGGGACACCCTAGAATCTCAAAGAAGCAAGGAGAAAGGAAGTAGAAGGGAGACAAATGTTTTACCTTTATTGAGCATTTCATCTGCTTCATCCAAAACCAGCATTTTGATGGCACGAGTTCTTAGACTTCTGCGACGAATCATATCTGTAAGATTTCACTTTGTGAGATGAGAATGCTCTGAAAGCAAGCCAGCCCCACCACTGCCAGGGAATTTTGGTGGAGGAGGGACAGATCTGAGATATACAAAATGCCAGGTGAACTTTTTGTCAACAGAATCCACAAATCCTGTTTGAGAGTCAGCCCAGCTCGGCAACTGCTAATTTTTGGTGGGTTTTTTTTTTTTCCACTTGTGGGGACCCATTCATGTTCTCCCAGTGCCAGGAGCTTGTGTAAGTGCTGTGTGTTTGTCAGACACCCAGAAGATGGGAGCTTGAAGGCCAACGTTACCCCTGTGGTAACTGCCACAAACAGTAGATGTTAAACTCTTCATACAGTGAAACCAGAAGGTAGCAGCTGCAAGTGCACCTGATTTAACAAAGATGGAGCAACCACCAGGACACAGAAAATGTAGGTTTAATTTTGGCATTCATGTAGGCCTGGCTCCTATCCCCTTGAAGATTCAGGGACTGTAATACTTTCTCCTTTTTCCAAAGCCACCACATAAAGAGTCACCTCAACAACGGAAAGCAAAGCATAAACAGAGAAGATGAAAATACCATCACCACTGATTTCCCTCTAGACTTTTCCAGGCACAAGAGCAGTAAGTGTTACTGTGTTG
The DNA here is from genome assembly GCA_013399945.1 of Ploceus nigricollis. Classification (NCBI taxonomy): domain Eukaryota; kingdom Metazoa; phylum Chordata; class Aves; order Passeriformes; family Ploceidae; genus Ploceus; species Ploceus nigricollis. The sequence continues at coordinate 112,624 of VXBC01007513.1, forward strand.
CACTTCACCTCAGTGTTACATAAACGGTGTTACAATAAATGCCAGGATTTCCTTACCGAACACCCGGCCTGGAGTGCCAGCCACCACGTGCTGCCCATAATCCAGCTTGCGGATATCCTCACCCACGTTGGTGCCCCCGATGCAGGCGTGGCACTGCACGTTCATGTAGTCTCCCAGGGCGAGAAGCCCCTGTGTGGGGACAAAGAAATTGATTCATTGCCCCAGCTCTCCCCAGGCTGCACTTGTGAGGAGACACTGCTCTGTGCAGCCATGCTGTGGGTTTTTTAAAGAGATGTCAGCACAAGGAGTTAGAAGGATTTTTTTAATGTCTGTTACCCAAACCTCCGCAACAGCAGGCCTTAAAACACTGGGAACTCAGTTCCTCAGGGATCACAACTGCTTTAGAAGCGCTGGCCTTAAAAACTCAGTTGGGGCTGTGCAAAACCTCAGACTGCCAAGGACCAAGCGGCCGTGTATCAGATGATACACGTTGTTATTTCTCTCAGGAATAGAAAGAAAAAGTGGATACTGTGCTTTGAGCTCTGCTAGAGAACCACCAGAGCACTGGCCCCAGGCCTTGCCAGTGCTTTCCAGACAAGGATTGAAAGGCTCCTACCTTCTGGATCTGCACAGCCAGCTCCCGAGTTGGTGCCAGGATCAAGGCTTGGGTCTCGCGAACCTGGTGAAAGCACGGAATCACATGGAAGTTACTCACAGGCCAGAGAGTCAGGCGTGCCAGAGGTGATGGACCTCACAGAACCACAGCTGTGAAATATCACAGCTGAAGGATTTAGCAGAGAATTTTGTGCTAAAAAAAAGAGGCGTGTACATTTCTTGCTAAATAGACCCAAATTTCAAGTCTTTCAGCTCTGTGTGTTTGGTTCAGATAAACACCTTGCACTGCTCAAGGACTCCAAGACAAAGTTTTGAAGTGTCGCCTCCAAAAGCATTATGAGCACTTTACAGAAGTAAAGCAAAAGCTGTCCTTTCCACTTAGAACGTGCAACCTTAATTTTTGTGTCCCCAGACAGTGACAGATGAGTAACAATCCCAGCTGACTGAAAACCACCCTTTTATTCATTTGCATCTGCACATCCAAGTTACACCCCAAAACTACTGGATGGACATGATGCCCCCGAGCAGAACAAAAGCAAACAGCTGCCAGTCGAAAATCTAGGTTTGTTTGGCACTTGTTCACACAGGCTGATGATGCTATTAGGACTGTCTGAAGACAATTCTGCTTGCTGAGAAATTAACTTAGCCCTAACAGGTGAAAGAGGTCAGCTGTTAAAGACAACTTTACCATTACAAGACATCATCTGAACTTATTTTGCCAGACTGGCTTTAACAGTTAAATTGTTAGAGCCTGGTGAAGTTCTCAGTCAGAATTCTGTCTGAGGTTGACTGCCCATAATTAAAAGATTTCAGAGTAAAGCTTCATTTATTCACTCCTAAAGAGCACACTTTTATGAGGAAGACCAGTGATTTAGTAAAAATGACTTTTAGCATGAGCTGCTATGAGCTTACCTGTATATCCAGGCACTGTAGAACAGATATGGAGAACGTTGCTGTCTTCCCTGTTCCTGACTGTGACCTGAGGAACAGATGTTTGGTGAATTCTCTGCATGTCTGCACAAACAGCACAGGCAATTCCAACACACTCCACCTCCACTGCAAAGAGCTCCACGGTGCCACCAAAGGCTTGTTATGGTCAGAGTGTGATCTGCTGTCAAGCAGCTTTGAGAACTGCAATACCAGGGACAGAACACTCCAGGGTCCCCAGCTCTGGCACCTTCACTCCTTATCAGACCAGCATTTTAACTTTCTGCCATCTGCCACACATACACTTTTTTACAAATAAATGACAGATAAACCAATGCAATTTGCAACGCTAGTAATTTGCACTAGTGACCAAAAAAGGATTTTTTCAGTGGGATGCATATCCTTCTCTGTCTCTAAGACATACTTTTTGCAGTAACTAAACCTAATAAACTTTGGCATTAACTGGTACAAGATCACAACAAGTTAGGCAATTTCACTGTTTTGCTTGTCACATCATAAAACCACAGAACAGTTTGAATTGGAAGGCAATTAAACAACATCCAGCTCCATACCCCACCCTGCCATGGGAAGGGGCACCTCCCACTAGATCAGGTTGCCCAGAGCCCCATCCAGCCTGGCCCTGAGCACTTCCAGGGATGGGACATCCACAGGTGCTCTGGCCAACCTCTCCCCGTGTCCCACCGATTTCAGGTCATTCCCCACACCCCGCCAGGCACCAGCCCAGGCCCACGGGTGGCCGATCCCGCTTCCAGCCTCAAGGCAGGGAATATGCCCGCCCCGCCCCCGGCCGCACTCACTGGGCGATCACGTCCCTGCCCTTGATGATCTGCTTGATGGCTCGCTGCTGGATGGCCGACGGCTTCTCGAACCCTGCGGGGGCCAAGGGACACCGTCA
>VXBC01007513.1:115617-131171 GCA_013399945.1 Ploceus nigricollis
GGGGCCCGCCGGAGATCGGCCGGCCCGGCTGGGTCTGGAACGGCTCCAGAGAGGGAGAATCCGTGACCTCTCTTCCCTGAGCAGCCCGCTCCAGTGCCCTGCCACGCTCAGGGCAAAGAAGTTGTTCCGCATGCTTGAGCACACGCTTGAGGTGGAACTTCGTGTTTTAGTTTATGGCCGCTGCTCCTCGTCCTGCCGCTGGGCGCCACTGGAAAGAGCCTGGCACCACCCTCTTGGCACCTGCCTTTGAGATATTTGTATGTACTGATGAGGTTCCCTCTCAGTTTTCTCCTCTCCAGACTAAACAGCCCCAGCCCCCTCAACCTTTCCTCATGAGGGGTGCGCCAGTCCCATCATCAGCTCTGTCGCCCTCCGCTGGACCCTCTCCAGGAGCTCCTTGCCTTTCTTGCCCTGAGGAACCCAGAACTGGACACAGCACTGCACAAGGAGCTGAGCAAAGAGGCGGCATCAGCTCCCCCCGCCTCCCGCCGCTGCTCTTCCCAATCCGCCCCGGGAAACGCATCCAGGGCAGGATGTGCGCGCGGCCTGCGCATGCGCGGGGCGTCAGGGCCGAGCCGAGCCGAGCCCGGCCGTGCCGAGCCGAGCCGAGCCGGGCTGAGCCGATGCTGCAGTGCCTGCGTGCCCGCGGATGCACAGCCCCGTTTCCCACGGTATGCCAGTGTCCCTGAAACAGCCCAGACTGAGCCACTCCATGGGGTGAGGTTTGTCAGAAGGATCCTGGTTCATGGCCTTGGTCTGCAGCTCCATGAGGTGATTTCCGCTAGCCTTGGGTAAGGAGCAGTTAAGTCATTGCCAGTCCCCTGCACAGGGCAGTTCGTTGGTGTTTGATGTTTTAAAACGATCCTGTAGGGAATCCAGACATGAGTCCAGACATCACACACTTAGAAGGGTTTCTCCATCCATTTCCCCGTGCCTGCCCCCCCAAACCAACCAACCAAATCCAAAACAAACAAACAAACAAACAAAAAAACCAAACAAAAATGGAGGCTAAAGATTAGGGTTTACTGAGAACAATTCAGGCCAAGACAGTTCTTTTCACAAGTGGGTGATTCCATAGGATTCAGTCAGGCATCTGAGGATGGTGACCTGGGGAGAGTTCTTCACTTGCAGACAGTTTGTAGATGTGGTCTGTGCTGCAGCCACTGCACGGTGACTGAAAGGCTCCCTTGGGAGCTGCCTGAGCAATCCCTGCCTCGGTGGTGTGGGACTGTAATACAGAGCAACAGGGGGCTGTTGAGCCTGGTCTTTTTATGGGAGGGAGAGGGATGCACATCCTAGGAGAGGAAAAACATCACCCCAGTTCTCTAATACTGACCTCAGAAGTGCTGATGTCTCTGCACCTCACATGTGACACAGATTGTCCTCTTTTTAGTGCATGAGCAAGCTTTATCCACGGGGTTTTTTTTGTTTGCTTGATGTAAAATACTTCTTTCTCCTTAGTGCATTCAGTTCCAAGGACTGGCAAGGCATTTGCTTTTGAAGTAACACCACGTGAATGTGCTAAGGTGGAAGTGAATCTCTGCTTACCCTGACAGCCAGGACAGCTCAATCCAGGATCCTGAGCAAAAAAAAAAGAAAAGAGAATAGTTGTTTTGGCTTAAGGCTTTGAGGTAACAGCTCTCTGAAGACAGGCTTCTTTCAAACGTGGTACAAAGTTGGTGCTTTTGGAAATGTTGTGAGTTCTGCATAAGCTTTCTGGGTTCTGCTCTTTGGTCAAATAAAATGAGTGCTGTCAGTCCCCATTTGACAGCATTCACAAGACCCTGTAAGAGATATAACTTTCAGTGCTGGCCTTTCTGTGGGTACTGGGTGTTGATGGGTCAGCAGGGAGACCCAGCTGAATGGTCTGTGCCCGCAAACCTGCCCTTGTAGCTGCCATGAGGGCAGCTTAGGACGTCTCCCCCCTGGCAGCCTGGGCTTGTTTCTAACATGTTCTTCAGTACTGATTTGGTCTCTGAAGTTTCCCTTTGGTATTGAGCACCATCAGTTTTCTTCTGCCAGTTTGGGCCCACTGACTTATGCCTGCTGGTTTTTTCCTCAGCATCCAAGGGGAACGCAGGGAAGCAGCCTGTCCTTCTGGCCAAGCTACCCACATCACTTCTCCAGCATCAGCAAAGGCACTGGATTTGCCAGGCCTCAGCTTGTGATTGCCACCTGAGCCCTGGAAGAAGTTAGAGGAGATCCTCAGGCCCCTGTTCTGCCTGGATCAGTGGTGGTGGGTGAAGTGAGCAGCTGCCCCTGGTGGGAGAAGCGCTTGCAGCCAGGTTCAGGATGTGTTTGGTCACCCCAGGGCTGGGGGAATGTGGGGGTGGATGTGATCTAGGCTTATCTGTGAGATGGGAGGGCATCCCTGAAAGGCTAGAGGGTAGTCAGGTGGTGTAAGAACAGAAATCCTGTTGGAACTGTTGGAAGAGGGAGGAAGTGATCTCAGTCTGTTCTTGCAGAGGCAGAGCAGCAGCACGGAGGAGCAGGTGAGGCTGGCAGGGCTGCCTGCAGCTTTGGACAGCACACCCATGGTCCCCAGGAGTGGCCTCCAGCATGCAGCTGGCACCTCCTACAGACACAAACTGCAGTGCCTCTGGTAAGGCTCTGCTCCCTGAGAGGGCCCTTCTGTGGGCTGCCTGAGGGGTCTCTTCATGCCCTGCTCGCTGTGCCTGCAGGACCCAGGTGAGGCAGATCGCCAGGGAGAGGGACGAGGCGAGGCTCAGTTTGGAGAAGGCAGAGAGGCACTGCCTGCAGCTGGGCAGGGAGCTGGATGAGCAGTGCATCGCTCTCGAGCACACCCAGAGCAAGCTCAGGTAGGAGGGCTTCTCTTGGTGGGGTAGAGAAAATGTGCTTACACATCCCTTTTGAATCTCCCACTTGTTTTGCCAATGTGTCAGTGGCAGGAAAGTCCTTGAAGACCCCTCTCCACCAGTATGATCTCAGCATCCTTCCAACAAAACTCTCATCTCCTGCTTGTGGCCATCCAGGAACATGCTCTGTCTGTCCCAGTCACGTTGCTTTTTTCCCCCAGGAATTTTCAGGCAGAAGTAGAGGCAAAAGAGCTGCTTTTGCAGCAAGCAGTGAGTCACCAGGCGAAGCTGGAGGCTGCTGCACGGCTCCTCCAGAGCAAAGAGGCCAACCTGCAAGGGAGACTGAACCATGTGATGAATGTAAGTACAACTGCCTTGGATGAAACACCTTCGCTCTTTCAGAGGTGGCAAAGCAGAGGTGGTGACAAATATAGATGGTTCACTTTGCTCTTGTTGGGAAGAACAGGAATTTTGTGCAGAAGAATCATCAGCCACATCCATACTGTTGTATTAAATACAGAGCTTGTTACCTTGCCATGCCATTACTGAAGTGCTGTGCTGTCTGTTGGCGGTGGTTTGGCCCTTGGAAACACCTGAAAACGCAATGACCAAAGCTAAAATTGTGCCAGGGACCATGTCAAAGGCAGAGGTTATGGTATCTGCATGCCTGGGATTACCCCAGTTCTGGTCAGTGTAGAAGTACAGATGGAGATAGCTCAGGACTTGCTGCCTTTATTAACTATGAGGGAAACCACAGTTTTGGGGAGCAGAGGTAGAGATGATCTGTGGGGCTGTCTGGCTCTTATTGTGCAAAGCCCACTCCTGTCCTTTGGAGAGATGAGCCCATGTGCTATCAGCAATGTGCTGTCCTGTCCTGGTTTAGGAATGGTGCTCCCCAATTTAGCTCTCCTACCAAGACTCCCCAGTCCACACTGCTGCTTGCTCACTCCCCCTCCCCACTTTTCAGTGGCTGGAGAGGAGAATGGGAGGCACAAAAGGCAAAGACCATGGGTTGAGATAAGCACAATTTATTGGAAATAGCAGTGAGATAAGAAACAACCCGTGACAGCAACAATATTAACAACAAAAGTGTACAAAAGAGAGAGTGATTTACATGCAAAATGTTCGTTGCAGAGCAGCCACATTTTCTCCAACGGCACCTCCTTCTCCCTGGAATTGAGAGAGAGTGCCTTCCCTCTGTCCCCAGTGAATGAGGTGGTACAGAATAACATCTGGGCCTTAGCCACATCCCCTCCTGGTTACTGCAAAAATCAACCCTGTCCTGGCCAAAACCAGGCCATGTCCAGGGTCTCCTGGGAGCTGTGCTGTGTTTGGCCTGCTGAAATGCCAGTTGTTTTACAGCTCCCTGCTGAGGACCTGTGGCTGATAAACCCATCCTGCCATGTCAGGACCCACTGCATCAGGGAAATCTCCATTTTATCTGCAGGAGAACACACAGCTACAAAACAAGGTCACAGAGATGGCTGAGAAACTGTCAGCCTCTGAGGAAATGGTGTTGGAGCTGCAAAAAGAAGTCAACCACATTGTGAAGGATAAGGTAACCTTTCTCTGTTGCAGTCAAATAAGAACTTTTCAGGAATTCATAAAAAAATTTGATCTTGCATATTTTGTGCCAGTTGCTATGGCACAAAATATGTCCCCCTGTGTGAGCTCTCCTGTACTTTAATGACAACCTGCAAGCTGGGGAAAAAAAAAAAAGAAAAGGTGTGAGGAAAGTTTCCAATTGTAGAGAATTCTGCAAATCTGCAGTCTTCAAGGGAAAACTTTATACAGAGTTCGGTTTCCAGAAAAGTTTTATTTTTCACTAGTATTGAAGTAAAGGGTTTGTTTTAGTATCTTCCACTGCTAAAATGAATCTGGAGAAGGAACTGAGTCTGTGATCTTGTTAGCCAGGAAAGCCTGCCTGTAGTTTGGTGTCTCACATGTGGAGAAAAATGCTTTTCCTCCTCTTTCTGACCCATCCCACAGGTGATGGGCCCCTTAGGGAGCCTTCTGTTGGATGCATGGGTGTGGCACCATGATCCCAGTGATTTAGTAGAGCTTTTGACTCTCTATTTGGAGATGATTTTCTTGATGAGAAGTGTTTCCTTGTGCAGCTGGAGCAGGGGGAGCCCCACAGCCCAGAGTTCCTGGAGCAGAGCGAGCGCTTTGCCGAGATTGTCCTGGAGTACGAGCGGCAGTGCCAGGTACGTGTGGGCAGCGCTGCTGGTGCCACAGTGCTGCTCTCTGCAGCTCATCTCTTGGGCACTGTGGCCTGAGGGAGTGGAAGGAGGCAGAGGGATCCCTCTTACCTTGCTCAGAGTCATGTCTCCTCACTCCTGAAGCCCTCCATGGGTTGTTTGCCTTGCTAGGATTTTGGCAGGAGAGAGTGGGGATGGATCATAAATTCCTTCCTGCTTGTAGCCATGGACTATTTTGTTAGGGAACCATGTACCTCTGTTGTTAAGGACAGACCCTAGGCTCTGTTGGATTTCTTCTGGAGCACAAGGAGAAAGCTCTTCTCCTAATTTGGAAACCATAAGAACAGCTAAAGTCTTATATCTTTTTGTTTTTCCCTTTCTTCTTGCCCCCACTTTAAAAAAACCCTAAAAATCTTGTTGCTGCTGAACTCTGCTAGAGAGTCAAGGTAAGCCAGTCCAGGTATCTGCTCTGTGTGTGTGGTCCAAGAATTGGTGCTGTGTGTATTGTAACTCCTGCAGGATGCTGTGCTCCTTCCCAGGGCTTGGGGCTCTCTCAGGCATGAGCACAAACTCTGTTTCCCTTCTCCCATTTTTGACGTGTGTATCTTGCGTTTTTAACTTGTGTGTCCTTAACTTGTGCTGGGTGCTCTGTTCTTTGAGTCCTGTGCTTGTCACATTGCCCATTTGTTCCCAGATGCTGTGTGTGGCTGGGGAGCACCCCTGAGCAGGGACAGTGATAGTCACATCCCCTCAGCAAGGGCTGAAATGCAGACTTTCAGCAAAGCCATTCTGTGGATGCATCAGGCAGCCCTTCTCCAAGCTGTAATTAAAGGCAAGCATTCTCAAGCACTGTCCAGTGCAGCATGGCTCCAGGTGGCACCAGAGGGTTGAATATGCTCAGTGCTGCAATTTTTCCTCTCGTTGAGCAGCCCCAGAGTTGTCCATGAGAATGCTGATGGATAGAAAGGTTTGACCTTAGAAAGGTTTGACCTTCAGGCTTCACCTGCCCACCCGCCCCTGGGGACTGGGGTTTATCCTTTACCCTCGTTGAATGCTCTCAGCTCCCCTTTCCTGTTTAGAATGGAGATGAAACAAACTGGGTTTGCATTTGTCTACATCTGCTCAGTAATATTTGTTAACTGGAAGTGCCCTAGTTCATAGCCTCTTGCAGCACATCAGTTTCCTGGGTGGCAGGATATGGGATGTAATTGGATGTCTGCTCAAAGTGGACAGTCCAGAAGAAGGCAGGATGCCTTGCATGCTGTTGCTTCCAGTACAGGATAGAGGATGTGAAGTGAAGCAAGCAGCAGCCTGTCTCTAGACACCTCCATGGAAGTGGCTCATTGCACTGGTGTGGTGCCTCATTACTTGGTGTTCAGCTCTGGGACTCCTTGCTGATGGAGATGGGATAAACTCCTGTGCTGGCCTTGCGGTGTCTCTGGCACCAGGAGACCAGCAGCACCTGCCTTGTGCTGTGCTTCCCATGCGATCAGCACCTTCTTCCCTTGTTTTATTCCTTCTGCAACCTGGAAATGTTCCCTCCCGGAGGCCTGTGGGCTTTGCTTCACTGTGAATCCTGCTGGTTGCCTTCTCTGCAGAGATTACTGCTTGTTGGCCAGGCCGTATGCCCGCAAGAGAGTCTTGAGGATGTAAACACAAACCTCTGGGCTCGTGCTGAGATCATGATGTTTCTTCTGTGTTGGATTCTACCAGTGGTTTTTTAGGTCAGGAGGGTCTCAGGAGGCCCAGCCCCCTGAGGTGTTGGCAAACCCCCTGGTTTTGTGTGCCTTTGCATTCAGGGGCAGCTGCTTTGTGCTTTACAGTGTGTAGTGATGGTAGTCTTGGAAATCTGGGTTTGTGTTTCTTCTTTGGCCCCTCCAAATTCTCTAATGTCTTCCTTTGTTTGGGAGGGCTGTGCTGGGGCTGGGGGAGGCCCTACCAGGAGCTTTGGAGGAGCTTTGTCCCGTGTCCTGAGCAGTGTTTGTTTCAGGTGCTGTACGAGCAGAACGGAGCGCTGCGAAGGGAGCTGCAAAGGCTGCGCCTGCTGCTGCAGGAGAGCAGGGCTGAGGGAGGGCTGCCAGCAGCAGGTAACGTGCAGGGGGGCTCAGTGCCCATCCTCTCAGCAGCAGCAAAGCTCCCTCTGGATCCAAGTTTGCATGGGAGCCTGGGGAGGCTTGTTGTGCCTGAACTACTGCTGCCAGTTCTGGCCATGAGAGGGAAGAAGGAGAAGATGGGTGGTGGGGAGGGGGGAGATGGAGGAGAGAAGGGTTTTCCAACTTGAGAGCTGCTGATGGAACCTGTGAACTAGACAGCTATGGGTGAACTGGCAGATTTTCAGTGTTGAAGATGCTGAGGAAACAATGCAATAAAGAGGAAGTAGCCCCAAACTGTGGGTTGGAAAATTCAAGTTGAGCATTAGGTAAAAGCTTCTGGCTGAGAGGGGTGATGCAGCCCTGGGACTAGTTGCCAGATAGATGGGGAATGTCCATCTTTTGGGGTTGTATGGACTGGATGAAGCTACAGCCATCCTGATCAGTCCTGTCTTGTAGGCCTCCCCTCACAGGGCTCCTCTCTGCCATCACACCCCTCTCCAAGCCTTCTTGTTCCTACTTCTGTGTTTGCAGAAATGTCACTCCCAGTGGAGCAGCTCCAAGAGCAGCTGCAGGACCTGAAGGTGCAGCTGGAAACCAAGGTGAGTGGAGTGGGGGGTGATGTCCTGACTGCTTGGTAAGCACAGCTGCTACAGCGTGACTGATGAGACATCTGCACCAGTAGGGTTGCTGGAGAGAGTTCAGGCTGGGGAGCAGGGTGGTGCCTCATCACTCATGTGGGGTTATTTCATGTGCTTCTCCAGCTTGTCTTAGCTGGTAGGAGGCTTTGGAGCCTTTGCCTCACTGGCTGGCAAAGGCTCTGTGGAAATCACTGTCACCTCGTGAAATGTTTGTGTGGGTCTCGTGAGGAAGCAGAGATCACTCAGTGTTGTTGTCCCAGTACAACCAGGGACAGGACCAAGAGGAGAAGCAGCCAGGTGTCTCCTGATGGTAGGGGCTGTATCAGAGCCCTGTCACCCTTGGCTTGCAGCACACTTCTGACCTGCTTGGTCTGAGGTGACAGTGTGAGCCCAGCCTCCTCTTCAGACAGCTGTGAATGCTCATGGGAGAGGCCTCAGTTTCCACATTTACTCCATTTGCTGCTGAACTGAGAGGTCAGTGATGCTGGCTGTGTTTTGTGTTGCAGCACTGCAGGAGAAAATCCTAAACTGCCGTGTAGGTGATGGAACAGTTCAAGGAGCACAGAGCTGCCCGCAGATCTTCTGCCTGCTTTATAGTCCTGCCTTTGTGCACATCAAATCCTGGAGTTTCTGGTGTTCACAGGGGAGCTGTGGGGAGCAGCAGCTTCTCACCACCTCATCCTGACAAGGAACCACTCTGCAGTGGAGGAGGGATATGAGGAGCAATGGCAGATGATGCCCTGACCTCTCCCTTCTCCTCTCTGGGGCTCCTTGCAAACAAGGAGAATGGGGAGAACTGTGCTGCTTGCTGGCAGCAACCTGAAAGAAAAAGAATTGGGACCCACTGTTTTCTGCTTGTTAGACACTGCTGCATGAGACTGATTGTTGCCCTAAGTTCAGCAGGGACCAGAACTGCCTGGAGAGAGTCCCCTGTTGAGTGGGACCAATAGATCAACCTGAATTGGAGCTACTGGAGGAGAGGAAAGCTCTCAGGAGCATGGTGCTAATATCCCAATCCCATCTCCTTCCAACAGATAAATTATTATGAGGAAGAAGTAGAGTTAATGTGGAAAAACTTTGAGAGGGAGAGGAAGGACAGTGAGGAAAGTTTCAAGGCTAAGATGTGCAAGATGGAAGACCAGAAAAGAGATCTTGAAGAAAAGTTGCAAAGTACTGGGCTATAATTAATGGGCTGAAAGAGCAAAACTGGGAATGGAGCCTGGAGCTGGAGGAGAAGTTTGAGATGGAGCAGGCCAGGGTGGGACAGCAGCACACAGAAGACATTTGCCAGGGCAAGCAGCTGGACCAGGAGAGAGAAGAAATAAAGATGCAGCACAGGGACTGAGCCTGAGGTCTGGCACTGTTCTCTTTCTGGGGCTAAGGAGTAGATTAGGAGTGCATCTCCTGCTCATACCAGAGTAGGTTGGGCTGATTTTTCACAGGGCTGGAGAGCTGTTTTAATTTGGAAGAAAATCTGGGCAGGATTGCAGGGCTGCAGTAGTTTGAAGTGAGACATCTAACTCCTCTTTCATGAGTGCTTTTATTTTTTATAAGTTTCCCTGCATGTTCTACAAGGCTGTGTTAGAGGCAGTGCCCAGCAAAGACTGTATCTTAAAATAGTGAGAGATACAAAAGAGCTTTCATTAGTGTTTTCTTATGACCTCTTTCTTGGTCCTTCAGCAAACCTGCCTCTACTTGCTAGATGATCACAACTTGCTATCTTAAAAGCAGTAAAAAATGTCTTAAATTTCTCCATATAGGTAAAAGAGACTGGCTTGTGAAAGAAAGAGGTTATCACTGAATAACTGTTTATCTTCCCTTCCTCCTGCCTCTGCCCTGCTGTGTCTCCCTTTAGGATCAGCGTTCCCCTTGGCAATATGCAAGCAGTGGATTTTGCTAGGTCATTTTCACTGTTTTAGGGCTGAGATATGGTGTAGCAGTTGTTTCTTTTCTCAACCTTTTCCAGAGTGATAAGGGCAAGGAGGAGCTCTCTCACCCAGATGTCAAGCTGCCTCAGCTGGGCTGTGAACCCCCTGAGCACAAGGCTGGTCACAGTGATGGCCCTGGCACAGCCCAGCTGCAGAGCCAGAGCCTTCTGGAGGCTGAGTGGCTGCGAGGAGCAGAGATTGCTGCAAGGCTGGAGTACCACCAGAGGCATGCAGCATGTTGGATGGAGATGGAGCTGCTCCAACAGCAGCTCCAGGCCTCGCAGGAGAAGGTGAGTGTCCTTCATTTGGTGGCAGGCTGCTGAGTGGTCTCTGTGATGTTGGTATTGTCCTGCCTGGGGCTGTGCTGGACACCTTCCCCAGGCAGAAAAAAGGTGTCCTCCTCCTGTTTTTGGGGGACAAAGCATTCTCCCTCCTGCTCAGATATGGCTGAAGCCAGTTCAGGTGCAGCTGGGGAGCCTTCCCTGCTTGTGTCTGTGATATCCCCCTGTCCTTGTCCTGGGCAGGCTGGCTGGGCAGAGGGGATGGGGCTGAGTGGAGGTGGCTCACACGGGGGTGCCTGGAGCTGTGCTTCCCCATGGCTCAGCTGACAGAGCAGCTGGAGCAGTGGTAGAACCAGATAAGGGTTGGGAAGGGATGACAGCAGCCAGACAGGGCTTGTTGAGGGATGGGAAATGAGGTGGTCAGAGCAGAGTGACGTGGATCACCAGGACAGAGAGAGGAAAGCCAATGGGAGAAACCTTCCAATGTGTTAACATTCCTCTCCTGCATTCTGCCCTGGAACTGGCTTTCCAAAGTACAGCTTACCCATGCCAGCCATCCCTAGGCAGCCCTAGTGCAAAGTTGGACCAGATCTGCTTCCCAGTACCAGGCTTGCCCTTTGCTGGTGACAGGAAGCAGAGGACATGTAGTACAGGACATTTGGTACATCACAGCTAGCCTGGGCTGTATCCAAGAACCCAAGTGAGCAGCCCCCTCTGTCTCTTGTCCTTGTGGCCCTTGGTGCTGGGACTCCCTCCCAGAGAACGCCTCCAGCAACTCCTGCTCCTTGCTACTCAGCAAGGGGAGCATCTCTCAGCAAGGGGTCTCTGTTTCTCCTCCTGCAGCTGTCAGTGCTCTCCTCCCTTGCTCTGCAGGCTGCCCAGTGAGCACCACTGCCATGGTCCTGCAGCTCTGCTGTGCTCATGCTGGGGTGAGAGCTGAGGCGAGGGGCACTATCTAACCTCTCCTCTCCCCCAAAACACAGCCTGGGCCTGTCCTGTTGCTGGCTCAAAGCTGTAAGCAGCTGTCAACCTTTCTGTGTTACAGCTTTTGGAAGCCAAAGCCAGCCTGAGCCTGGCCCAGGCCCAGCACGCTCTGCAGTTGCAGCAGGCCAAGGCCCAGATAAACAACATGGTGCCAAAGAAGCAGTTTGAGCAGCTGCAAAACACCTTGAGAGAGGAACAGTGCAAGACTCAGCAGCTCCAGGAAAGCCTCCAGCTGCAGGCTGAGCAAACATGCAGGCAGCTGGTCAGGACCCAGGTAAGCAGGGAATTGCAGGAGCTCAGTCAAGGGTTCTGTGAAGAGAACACTGCTGGCCTGGCAACCTGGAAGGCAGCTGTGATTGAAGCCACCAGAGGTTTGGGTGGAAGATGGTAGATATAAAGAACCCACAGGGAAAATGCACTTATCTTCAAATTCAGCTGCAACTTTAATTCTTCATGAATCCTCCAGTCACCAGCCTGCACTCAAACAGGTGGATTTATCTCCAGGGCACTGAGCAACCAGGTGTTGGGTTTTTGTGAGTTTGTCTTCTGGGCAAAGATAGGGCAGATTATAACCTAAGGAATGATACTGAGCAGGCACAAGGGCTGCATCCAAGGAGACTTTTCTCTCTCCCTGAGCTTTCCTGGACATGGCTGGGAGAGAGGAGGCCAGTGGGTTTTTATAGAAAACACTGCTGGAAAATCTGTGCCTTGTCTTAAAACTGGTTGGGTGCAGACCTAGGGAAGGTTGTACTGCTCTAGACATCTGTCCCACTGCTCTTTGTATCCTGCACCTCTGATGAACCCCCCTGCTCTGCCTCAAGGAGTGTGAGGGTCCATGAACAGGGCCTTGGGGAAATAAATGTACAGTCCAGGGTTGCCAGAGGCCAGGAGAGTGCTGGGACAACCCAAAGATGGACTTTCTTGCCCACTGCAGGAGGAACACGAGCAGCTGCTGCAGGCAGCTGTGGAGCAGGCAGAGGGGCTGGAACAGAGTCTGAGGAGTGCTGAAGCTGTGCTGGCAGAGAGGGCAGCTCAGCTCAGAGATGCCCAGGTGAGTGCCAGAGGGGCTAGTGCTGTGTGTCCCTGCCCATCTGGTAGCCCTGCATGGCACGCTGAACCTGAAGCCTCCTGTCCCTGCCTTAGGCCCAACTCTCCAGGAACAAACTATTGATTGAAGAGCTCCGTGGAGAGAACAGGAGGTTTGCAATGGCCCTGCAGGCTGCTGAGCTGAAGCAGAAGAGCATGGAGGAAAAGAGCCAGCTGTTGGAGGAACAAGCCTCAGCTCTGAAGCAGCTTATTGGAAAAATCACACCAGCATCTCTGAGTGGGTGATGGAACATCTGGGGCTGGTCAGGTGCAGAATGGGATATACAGCTGGGTTGGGAAATCAGCCTTGTCCTCTCTGGTCTTGCCAGGATTTTCCTGTGCAGAAAATAGCAAATGGGGAGCCTAGAGTCCTTTGAGGAAACTGGTCCTGTGGATAGCTGAATTTTCCAACTGAAAGCAGCAGCCTTGGTGCCTTTCTCAGTGGCAGTGTGCTGTTATGTCATGCCTGTCTCAGGGCAGCCAGCTCACAGATTTTCTTTGGCAGTGTTTGGTGGTGGTGCAGGTGCTCCCTCTTGGCAGAAGGTCCATGTTGGAGTCACAGTTACATCTCAAAAGCCAGGGCAGAAGGGCTTGCAGGACCCTGTGCTGGGTCACTCCAAGCAGGAAAGCTGAGTTGTGGCATTAAAATGTTTGTAATGTTACAGCACCTCCTGCTATCCCCAGTCTGCTCTGTATTTCAGTCACCTTCCCCAGCTGCTGCTGAACATTTATTCCCAACAGCTCCTCCTAAAGCCTGAGCCTAGGATCCAAAACCAACCAGATTGTTGCCTGTGCAGTGAGCAGGACAGAGCAATGCTGTAATGCCCCAGGCATTTATCCTGTTCCTGCATTCTTCCCCAGCTGTTTGCTTTTTCAGCCTTGGTCTGAGATGGGGGCTAAGCAAACCTCTAGTCTTACCTAGGGCTGATTTTTTTGCAAGTGTTTCCCAGACACAATGCAAGAACTGAGCAGCTCCATTAGGAAAACCAGACAGGGAAAGCAGCTCTTCAGCCTTGTTCTGGTTTTGTGCTAACCAGAATCCTTAAAACCTTCTGCTCCCTTTCCCACCCCAAACAGCCCATAGGCCCTACCAGACCAGTGCTCTGGGATATGAGATTCTTCAGAGGAACAGAGGCACAGCCAAGCACACTGGGAAAAACCCAGGCCCACGACCCAGACTGCAATGGTCATTCACACAGCACCTCAAGAAACAACATTTATGGGTCTCTGATGGGGACAAGGCTTCGTGTCTGATCCTGGAAAGAACTTTGTGCACCTTTATGTGACACTTGGAAGAGCAGTTCCACTGAGATACTTAAATAACCATCACACTGCAGGGTCAGGATGGGTTTGGCTGGAGAGCCAGATCACAGTGCTGAATGAACACCCCATTAACTCTTAAAAACCCAAGAGACTGAGGCTGAAAGAGTTCTTTATTTTGCAACCATGGAGTTTTCCTGGCTTCTAGAGGCCAGCCAGTTGGTGTCTTACATGCACAGTGTGAACAAAGAACTAGTCCAAACAAAAATGCATTCACAAACCCTGGGTGTAGCTGTGGGGCTTGGATAATGCCCCCCCCACTATCCTGGATTCCCAGGATTGCTGTATTACCAGCATGCACCCTTTGCTCATGAAGAGCTGTGGTTTTAAGGCATCAAAGGCTGTTAGGAGGAGTGGCAGGGTGCCACTGCAGAAATACTGAGGTGTCTCAAGTCCTGCACACAGCAGAGCTCAGTCCCTATCGTGGGCAGGCCACCAAGCAAGAGCTGTCCCTTGTGTCCTGCACACTTAGGACAGAACGTGCTCCAGGATTCCTTGTCTGATCAGCTGCTCGCATTTCCAGCGGGGTAAAAAGTGCTGCACACAAACACAGAGACACCCTCCTTGAATCTCTTGGATTTGTTGCTGCACACAACCAGCTCTGTTTGTTGTGCTGTACATCCAGTGCCCCGTGGTACCAGATCAGGCAGAGCTGCACTCTGGACCCTGCAGACAGCACATGCAAGGAGCTGTGTGTGCAGGGACTGGGACATGCTGCAAGGCCAGCACAAGCAGGGGGATGTCATGGGAGTGAGAGGGAAGGAAGAGAACAGACCACACTCCTGCCACAGGTACCTGGCTGTTCTTTTTCAACAGGATGGTAGTGCCATCATCGACCTCAAACTCCCCATGGTCTCTTAAACACCGCACCTGCAAAGTGGAAACACAGCTCTGTATGAGTCCAATGAAAAACAAACAACCACCCCCTCCAGGTGACAGTCCTTGGCATGGGAACATGGCTTCTAGTTGGTCTAGTTAGTTAAGTTTCTGCAAAAAGCTGCAAAAACCTCTTACTGGATCACTCGCCCCACCACAAACTCCCTGCAGACTAGAAGTGCCATCTCTCAACATACTTTGTGCTCTCAGTAGGAGGAGTAAAATGCTGGCAGGCAGAGTAAAACACAGAAACCTGTGCCAGCTTTGGAACTCTGAAAGGTTTTGCTTGATGAACTGACTTAGGGTGGGGATGAAATGCTGGAAAAGAGATAGTCAGGAAAATGTTTATCCATGGATAGAAGCTAGAAATCTTGCACTTACTTCAATGTACAGGCTTTTAGGAGGTTTGATGTCCTGTGTGAGGTCCAGCCCCTCCTCTCCTCCTACTGACCTCATGTAGGTAGCCAGAGACTTCTTGTACCGATTGAACCACTCCACCTGTGGGCATTAACAGGGTTGTACCCACAGACAGTGAATGCATACAAGTATTTACAGAAAGACATGTTAAATGTCACGTTTTTAGTGGGGAGAAGACTACCCTGTTTTGATTGTACTAAATAATCCATCAGGAGGACTATGGGGGAAGAGTGGAAGAGTTTGAAAGGAGGCCGACTCACTTCCTCAGCTGACATGTGGAACTGGATGGTGTTGGGCAGAACACTGCCGTACTCCCACCTCAGTGCTCGGATCCGTAGCAGCCGGTCATACCTAGGGGAAGAAACGGGGCAAACCCAACACCTCTGCTGAGGTGAGTGCTGGCAACATCCCCAGGCCACCGTGACACCCAGTAATCTAAACTTTTAAAGAGCAGGAGGAAGCAGAGCCTTCTCTTTGCAGTGACACCAGCAAGGAACACAAGGGCAACCAGCTCCACAGCTGCCTTGCCGCTCGTGGAAAAGCCCCCTACCCGCCCCTGGGGACCCTGCGCCAGCAGGGCTGAGCCAAGGGAGGCGGCACTCACAGGTAGGCCAGGAGGCAGCGCTGGTTCCGGAGCAGGCAGCAGTGCCGGAACCGGATGAGGAAAATCAGGTCCGTCCGTCCCGCCTTCGCTTCGGACCTGGGGGATGAGGGGAAGGAGAAGGAGGAGTAGGAGGAGAGCTGCGGGCCGGGGAGCGCCGCCCGTGCCGTGCGGGTCGCGCCGGGAGCGGCCGCCCAACTCACACGTCCGCCTGGTTCCGCTCGTACAGCGCCCGCATCTCCTCCAGCGCCTGCCGCATCTCCTCCGTCTGCAACGGCGGGCACAGTCAGCGAGAGCGGGCCGCCGGCGGGGC
>VXBC01007513.1:132180-247020 GCA_013399945.1 Ploceus nigricollis
ACGGCTGGCTCGGCGTTAATCACCGCCTTCTGCCGCGATAATGGCCCACCCGGGCCAGCAGAGATAATAGCAATAAACACACATCCCGCATGCCAAGCGTCCCTGCTGAAAACTGGTTGCTGCCTCTCGCCGAGGGAGGGAAATGTAGCTGAGCCTTGATTGAAAAATTCCGGGAAAGCTGCCTTATCTTATTGCTTTGCCGGATTAAAAAAGCCTCATACATAAAAATAGACCAAATGAATGAAGAATTTACAAACATCTATATTTTGTGTTAGGAATTGTGTTAAAATTAGGAAAACAGCTGAAGACACTGATTTATACAACTGTGACTATTTCAGGCAATGAAGGTTTACATATCACAGTTTAACAAGATAAAAGATCTCCCACAAAATACATAGATGACAGACAACTCATCTGAATTTGACATAACACAGCATCAAGTACACATGTAATGTGATGAACAGTGCCAGGTCATTCCCCAGTTAGGTAACATACAACCTCTTGAATAAGGCAATTCAAATATAACTCTTAATTCAAATCACAACATACCCAGGCAGCATGCAGGGAAAAGTCATTTATTTTGTATATTGAAATGACACAACTTGCAACATGTTTCCATTTTATGTAGTTAGAGCAACAGGATATAAACCATTCAAATAATATATATATATATTTATATATATCTCAAGTCAACAGTTGTCTTTACTGGAATAAAGATTATCTGTTTTTGGTAAAAATAAAACTATTTGAATTCACTAATTAACAAAATGCACAGTGATCAGAAACCCAATTCTTCTCACCATTGTCTTCCCTGGCTCGCTCGCGTTTCCCTGTGTCGCAGCAGCTGCCCAGCCCCGGATTCAGAGAGCCCAGAGGAACAAAGCCTCCCTGGCACGCGTGTGCCACCCACGCCCCGGGGACAGCATCCTCCCGTCACACCCACCACACCCTATGGCTTGGAAACTGCTTTTCCCACCTCCCTTCCCAACGAAACACTTACGCACGTGCCTGACCTTGGGGGAGTCAAAAGTTGAATCGCTTGTGGAAACACATTCACTGGAACAGGGCTTTTATTTCTTTTTTTACCAATTAATTCCTCCAGACCTTTGTGACCAAGACATTTAAGAAATTGTGAATCTGCTCAGAAGGGAAAAAAATCTGAGCCAAAAATCTCTTTGAAGTGGTGGAGCCTAACAGACGTGGCTGAGGATTTATTTCCACCACAGCAGACCTGGGGATCACAGAAGATAATGAAGGCTTTCCCTAGTATTGAAAAGTTCTTTCAAAAGGGAGAAATGAAGAAGGGAAAGAAGATTTTTCTCTACAATAAAAAAAAACGAAACCTAGTAATTTCTCAAAGACTAGTCTAGGCAGCTTCTCCATGGTAAAAGGCTGTACTTCCCCCTGTTTTAACTGGATACCTGCAGGGATGGATCCTCTAGCTAAAGTGTCCCCTGGTGGCTGGGTGTCCCCTGCTCTGTCCCCACCCGAGGAAGGGGACAGGCCTGGATGCCAGCAGGATTCCCTGTGCCTGGGAATCCTGTTCAGCCCTGTTCAGGGCTGCTGGCAGGAGCGTGGAAGGAAGGGCTCTGCACTGAAGCCCCACCAAGCTCTGGGTGAGGGTTCCCCGTGTGCCACAGGGCCTGTTAAGGGCTAATAAATAAATCATGGCCATAAATAATGAAGAGGCTAGGAGTGGATGCAAGGGGATCCAAATGCCCCAAGCCTGGGGATGGGATTCTCAGGAGATTTCTCTCCTTTGGGTAAGCTACACAGCAGCCACGGTCTTCCTGCTGGACAGCTGTCCCAGGCTTCAAACCCCATCTGTCAGCCAGAGGAACTTCGGGAGAAACCGGATTTTCAGAGTGATCATTGCTGGATCTATCACCTTTGCAGAGTTGTCTCGTGCCTCCCTACTACTCTATTTACTGCTCTAGTTAAAAAATCATTGGAATATTTCTTTGCCCTTAAAGATACAAAAAAAAAAAAAANGTGTCCCCTGCCCTGTCCCCACCCGAGGAAGGGGACAGGCCTGGATGCCAGCAGGATTCCCTGTGCCTGGGAATCCTGTTCAGCCCTGTTCAGGGCTGCTGGCAGGAGCGTGGAAGGAAGGGCTCTGCACTGAAGCCCCACCAAGCTCTGGGTGAGGGTTCCCCGTGTGCCACAGGGCCTGTTAAGGGCTAATAAATAAATCATGGCCATAAATAATGAAGAGGCTAGGAGTGGATGCAAGGGGATCCAAATGCCCCAAGCCTGGGGATGGGATTCTCAGGAGATTTCTCTCCTTTGGGTAAGCTACACAGCAGCCACGGTCTTCCTGCTGGACAGCTGTCCCAGGCTTCAAACCCCATCTGTCAGCCAGAGGAACTTCGGGAGAAACCGGATTTTCAGAGTGATCATTGCTGGATCTATCACCTTTGCAGAGTTGTCTCGTGCCTCCCTACTACTCTATTTACTGCTCTAGTTAAAAAATCATTGGAATATTTCTTTGCCCTTAAAGATACAAAAAAAAAAAAAATCCTCAAAAGATATGGGGAGAAAGGTCCTTTCACAATGACATTCAGAGCAAAAAGAGAGAAACGACATCTTACAGATCATTAGAGAGCTATCTTTGGCAGAATATTTAAAATAAATTATTTTTACAAATATTTTCTGCAGTCATATATTTATTTTGAATAGTTCACTTTCAGCTATAGGGTTCACTACTCTCTATTGATAGGAAAACACCACAAATATAAAAATATATGAGCTCAGCACAACTTTTAGGCTACCACGACTGTGTCCAATAATTTCAAAAGTTGTAGATTGATACCACGGAAAGTATGGAGCAGGTTTCCTAACAGCGTGTGTCGGGTTAGAAGGTCACAGCTCGTGGCTGCTGTAAAGCACACCAGGGAGGGCGGCTGGGCTGGCGTGGGAAGGAGCTGGAGAAGCCGGGTGCTCGGAGCCAGTCTCTGCCCTCGCCGGCCGTGTTCCCACGGGGAATCCTCTCTGCCAGCCCGCTAAGGCTCAGCGATGTCCTGCTGGGCGGTGCTGCGGGCTGGGGGCAGGGCGGTGGCACCGGCCGTGCTGCGAGCTCCGGTGGCTCCGGCCGTGCCCGGCCCTGCGCCGTGCCCCAGGAGGGAGCTCAGGTGCGGCCGCTCCGCTCCCAAAGCCGCCCCCTTCACCTTCGTGTGGGAAAAGCACCGAGGGAGCCGCAGGCTTCGCCTTGCACCGCGGGCAGACCCTGCCCCAGAGCGTGCCCAGAGCCCAGCAGGACGGGGACTCTGCCCCGAGCCCTGGCGGCCCAAGGAGGGGCCTCGCTGGTCCCGATCTCCCCCTGCAGCATGTGCCACCGAGGCCACCAAACGTTTAGATTTACATATTTTGCTTTGTTTATACAGCATGTACAGAATATACAGCATCGGACAATTATTTCCCAGTAGACTGGAAGTGTCTCCCAAGATGACCTCTTTTATCAACAAATATATATATAAATTGACAGTAATAAAAGAGTCGTACCAACAAATATTATGGCTTTTCAAATAGTGTAGCTGCATTGTGCCATTGGATTTGTGAGGAACTGTGACAGAGACAGAGAGACTGGGGGGGCTCCAGCTGCTGAGCCCGGGGGTGACCCTCAGCTTGGGGCACAAGCTGGGGCAGGGCCAGCTCGTGGCACCGAGCACAGGTGGCAGAGGGAAGGTGCAGTTCGATTTATGACCCATGCTCTGGTTTCTGTCTCCAGGCAAACCAGCTCTCCTGCAAACTCTCAGCCCAGCTTTGGAATATTTTGGCTCTGCCCAGCTGGGCTCTGCCTGCCCTGTCCTTGCTGCGGGGACCAGGGGCCTGGCTGGGCTGTCAGACATCTCTGCCTCTCTCTCTCTCTCTCTCTGTCAAGCTTTGCACAAGATGTCTGTCTGCCCTAGAGTGGCTGTGAGGGGGGACACACACAGGGTGATGGGTGACAGGATGATGGTGGCAGGTGGCTTTGGGTGCGTCAGGAAGGGGGGTCACAGCCTCCTCCCTGCCTGCCTGCCCGGTGCTGCTCCGGGGCCACGGGGAGCTCCCCTGGGGCAGCTGAGCAGGGGCACAGTGGTGGCTGCCAGGGATTGGTGGCTGTCAGAGGAGAGCAGGACAGTGAGAGCCATTCTTTCTGGAGCACATCCAAAATTCCAGAGGACAAATTGCCCTGGCAGTGCTGTCCCGAGCCACCGCCCTGGCACGAGGTGCCCGTGAGGAGACTCGCCACACGCCTGCTGCCTGCCTCCCCTCACGGGCTGCATCCAGCCACCAGCTGTCCCCATCACTTTCTAGACCCAGCGAGCCACTTTGAGCTCCTTCCCTGCTGCAGCCCGCTGTTCCAGAGGACCCCTGCAGTGGGGCGTGTCCAGCGACCCTGGGACAGGCTGTGCCGGCAGCTCCTGCCCGAGTGTCCCTCTGCTCCTGAGAGGGACAGCGGGAGGAGCTGCTGCCATGGATCACATTTCTGCCAAGCAAGACGTGTTTCTTTCTGAGATGGTTACTCTAAAGGAGGAGAAGTTGTTCAAGTGTGCGGAAATGACTTCTGAGAACTGGAGTGGTCACTGAAGCATCAAGGTAATTGGGCCACTTCATTACAGCGGAAAATTAGTGATGGATCTAAATTACCCCTACTGCAGGGGTTTTTAACTAATTCCCATCTCATTTATCTCTCCTTTGAAATATTATGGCCACTCCTTGCAGGCCTCTCTGGCTGATGCTCCCACGAGGAAGCCCAGGAGTCTCCTCTGGCTGTGCCTGCAGGATGCTGAGCTGCTGAGCCCCCTCCTCAGGGCAGCCACGTGGGGAGCGACTGCCACGGGGAGCCTGCTGCCTTTGAGAGAGGGGAGCTTTCCCAGGGACTGCCTGGCAGCCTGACTGCTTTTTGCTGGGAATATCCTGTGGGCTTGTACTTGGGGTGGGAGGTAGAACTGGTCTGTCTACTCCGTGTCCTCTTCTCGCTCGATCAGCGGGGACGTTCGCACACGGTGAGCACCGGCTGTGCCAGAGACCTCTCCGGGCAGCCTGGAGACAGCAGGAGGGATAAAGATGCCCATCACTGCTGAGTGGTCTTCAGGAAGTTCATGATTTGGATTTTACAACCTCCTGCCAGGTCTTCTTGGCACAGAGACCCAGGACACAAAGGGCTGCGTTTCACCAACCCCTGCGTTTTGTGGGTTTTTCCAGCATGGCTGTGTGTCTTCCAGCAGGAGCTAGGAACCCTAGGAGAATTCACCACCTTCTGCCCTTCATCCACAAATAAAACTGCTGGATTGCTGAGCAATGTCCTCGACAGGTAGTCTTGAGAGCTGGACTGTGTGCAGAGCTGTGCCTCCTAATGCTTAATGCATTATGCAAAAAAGAAGTAGGACAAGTGTTGTCAGGCAAAAAATAAATAGCATTTTCCTCCTTGCTAACACAGTGCCTGTAATGTAAGAGATATTATTGCCATCTCCTCGAGCTGCAGAAAGCAGTGTATGTCTCCTGATTAAGAGCAAGACGGGCAGGGCTCCTGCAAGGCTCCCTGCATGGGCACATTTTTCTCAAGAGCTCGCAAGATGAAGGAGGCAACATGGGGCAAGCGAGTGAAGACACAAACAGCCACGAGTTTGTTCTCATCTGAGCAGGGGGAGTTCAGCCAAGGGCCAGCTCATCACAGCTTCCACTGCAAGGAAAGGCCAGGGCAGGGCACAGGGCTGGAGCTGAAGCCAAGGGAGGCACCTCAGCATTACATGAAACAAGGAGAAGTCCACTTGTGCACCTCCCTGCATCCCTGGGAGTCACAGAGCTACTGGTTTGTGAAACCTTTCATTAATGTTCCCAAACAAGCTCTGGGACACATTTGCACCACCAGGATCCACCCTCGCCCGTGCCAGCACAGCAGTTTCACGGGGCCTCAGAAACCCCCCATGTTTCTCAGTATCTCTGCAAGGCAGCCCATCTGCCAGAGCCTCACACTGCTGTGAGAGGAGCCTGCCAGGGGCTGTGGGCTGGGGCAGAGGGGCACACACTCACTCCTGGGGATGGCAGTGCCATGGACAGGCCATTTCCATCAGGAAAGCAGAGCAAGGCTGTGTTCCATGCAGGTCTCATCCTCCCATCTGCAAAGAGACCCCTCTGAGCTGGAAGTAATGGAGGAGAAATAAATCCCACCTCCACAGAGAGGCTGGGAGGGGCAGGGAGAGAGCCCTGTGGCAGTCTCCCACATGCTGCAAGGGTTTAGGAGCTCTAAGCGTGGATAAGCACCCCAAGCCATTGCAACTTGCTCTATTTCAACTGCCCATTTCAAGCAAGGGCAGGAAAGCCTTGAACCCCCAGATGAAGCAAATTGGTTTGTTTTGGAAGCATAGAGGACGTTTGGGTTGGGGCGTGGAGCTGGAGCCTCTGTGGGACTTGATAATGGTGGAAATACAGCAAAAAATCTTCCACAGACTAAAGAGTGAAGGACAGTGGCTCAATAAAAACCGTGCCTGTGGGCAGTGGCTGTGGCTGTGCCTGGGTGATGAGCAGGACGGTTTGTGTGGGAGTTTGCCTGCTCCTTGGTTTTAGGGGCTCAGCTCCACAATGTGGGGTGGTTCACCTTTGCCTTGAGACACACAGACAGCAAGGCTGAGCTAACAAGTGTCACTGTGAGGAAGGAAATCTGTCCCACACAGGGAACTCCCAGCTGTGGGGCAGGAGGGAGGGACAGAGGATGCTTCTCTGCAGGGAGCTTGGGAGAAGATGGAATGTGAAGAGACTTCACAGGGGAGGCAAGCACAGAGCAAGCCACAGGCTGTCTACTGAGTGCAGACAGTGATTTTGGGACCTGGAGATGGCTCGAGGCAGAATGTGGAGGACCCTGGCATCAGGTGGGGTCACTAATGGGGGGTCGCCAATGGTCCTTCCCACTGCCACCTGAACTGGGGTGGGGCTGTGTCCTGGGAGGGGCAGAAAGCTTTCCAGGTGCAGAGCAACAGGCCAAGGGCTGTTTTGACTGAAAGAGATAAAAATTCTGCCTGGGGTTGGTGCCCAGGGACAGCCAGAGGAGCTGGAGGCTGTGCTGTGTCTGTGCGGAAATCGAGGCGCGCGCCCGTGCCCGTGGAGCCAGGGCAGGGGACACGCCGTGGCAGTGCTTGGACAAGGTCTCCAGACGTGGCTGGGAGCCCTTGGCACTTGTCCCTTCCCCGTGCCTGCTGGTGCTGGGCACCCCACTGGAACACCCAGCTCCAGCAGCGCTGCACAGCACCTGCTCTGGGAACAGAGGGTGCCCCTGTGCCCTCTTCCACACCTGGGGTGAGGGCAGCCCCAAGCTGGCATTCCCTCTGGGAAAGGGGCAGGAGCCAAGGGAGGGTGCAGAGCCTGCAGGAAAGGGTGGTGAACCACCCTGGGGGCACTGAGTCCCAGGGGCAGGTCTGGCCCTTCTTGAGATGCTCCAGAGAGAGAGCAAGGCCCTGTGGAGACTCCTGGGATGCTCTCAGGGGCATCCCACGGGCAGAAAATCCTGCTGGTAGCAGCAAGCTCCTGCCTGTCTTTGCTGATAACAGCTCCTGCTTGGCCAGGCAGGCCCCTTTCCCTTGCAGTGCCCCTTCCCTCCGTGTGAGGGGTGCTGCTGGCTGGCAAGAGGCTCTTGGCACCTCCAGTTCCAACAGCAGAAAGGCTCAAGTCCTTAAAAGGTGAGGAATCTCACTGTATTTATGGTCCCTCGGCGCTTTTTGCAGGAATACGGACGCCTCTGGATGCTTTCCTCTGCAAGTCAATTTTTTACAAGATAAACAGCCTTTTCCACAGCTGTGCTGAGCACGTCTATAGGCAGCAGTAGCTGGTCAGTGCCTGCTCAGAGAGGCCAGAGAGGTTCCTGGTGCTCTGCAGACACGTTTCTCCAGGTGGGCTTGGGTGCCAAAGCTTACAGAAAACAATGCAAGGCTTTGTCCCGGAACTACACTGTCCAGCATTCAGCTTTCTGTCACTTTCTGGCTGTGCTCAGCTCTGTCCCTCCAGGAATGCAGCTGAACTTCCTCCTGAGTTATGTATACGGCCACCAACACCGCCGACTCTTACCCAGGAATTTAAAAATAGCTGTAACAATAACACAGGGGCTCTGCTTCCCCACTCCCTGCCCGCAGCAGAAATAGTGCAGAGAGCTCACAGCCAGGCTCGTGACCACGGCGGCTCCAGGCCTGCCATGTCCCCTGTGTCCTCTCAGGGAGCAGGGATGGAGGGGCACAAACCAGTCCTGCGGTCGCCCCTCGCCCCAGAGGCCCCACAGGCTGCCTGGCACGGGCTGCCCAGGGGCAGGAGCCTCCTTTGGCTGGAGATGAGGGGCTCACACCTCGGCACTGAGCAGCTCCTGTGCTGCCCTGGCACGGGGGGCAGCTGGGGCGGGCTCAGCCACGAGGCGCTGCAGATCTGCGGCTCTTCCCTTTTCCTTCGCGCCTTCTCCGAGTGCTGGGGCTGCCACTGGGGTTTGCCCCCAC
The DNA here is from genome assembly GCA_013399945.1 of Ploceus nigricollis. Classification (NCBI taxonomy): domain Eukaryota; kingdom Metazoa; phylum Chordata; class Aves; order Passeriformes; family Ploceidae; genus Ploceus; species Ploceus nigricollis. The sequence goes on from VXBC01007513.1 coordinate 140,637, forward strand.
GCCCACTGAGCCCTGAGGAGCTGGCAGTATGGTTTGTCCAAGATGGCTGGGGCTGTCACTGGGGTTTGCCCCCACGCCCACTGAGCCCTGAGGAGCTGGCAGTATGGTTTGTCCAAGATGGCTGGGGCTGTCACTGGGGTTTGCCCCCACGCCCACTGAGCCCTGAGGAGCTGGCAGTATGGTTTGTCCAAGATGGCTGGGGCTGTCACTGGTGTGCTCCTTCTGCTTGTCCCCACTTGTGTGCTTGGCAGTGGCCTGTGGAGTGATTTGGGTGTCTCCTGTCTCTGGATGTCCTTTGGACATGTGCTGCGTCCTCTTCCATGGAAAGGTTTGCCTTTGATGAGAGGGGGTGAGAGCAAATGGGGCAGGGACACAGATGGAGGGCAAGGGTTTGAACTGCTCCTTCTGGCAACATCCATAAACCCAGGCCTTTATCAGAGATGCTCAATGTTCTCCCCGTGCAGGCAAGGCTGGGGAGGCTGGACAAGGAAGAGATGGGAGAGTTCTGGCAGTGCACAGGGGATCCACGGAGCTGAGCTGTGACTGTGCTGGGGATGTGCTTCCTCCTCCTGCCTGCCAGCACTGCTAGCCAGTGCTGGTGTCTTCTCGGGGAGGACAGTTCTCTTCTGCCTTTGGAGAGCGTGGTTTGGAGAGGAGACTGTGCAGCAGAGCAGGCCTGGCACCCCTGGGAACACCTCTTCCCCTGGCTGCTCCCCGTGACCCCTCCCTGAGCCGCCGGGCACACTCCCATCACTGTGCACGGCCTGTTAAAGACGCCCAAAAGCACACAGCTGGCAGAGAGCAGCTGCACCAACACTGGTGCCCAGCCCGTGACTCAGGCTTGTCCTAAGCAAGCGCTGCTCCATCATTCCCTTTGGAAAGCTCTGTGGGCACAAGAGCTATTTACTGTCTGCTAACCTGAGTGGCCACACGAGTCCCCCTTTGACTCGTTAATTACTTCAGCAAAGGCAATTCATTCTGAAGGAGCAAATGATGAGGGGAAAACACCAACATCACCTTTCAGCAGATGCAATTACTGGGTCAGAAGAGCTGCTTTGCTTGCACAATCCACTGCCTGGGAAAAGCACATGGACATGGCAGGCTCTCTGCTGGGGAGGGCTGCAGGCAGTGCTTGCCTGGGGCCCATCTCCAGGGCTGGCGTTCGAGCTCAGCTGTCAGAGCAGGACCTCCCAAGAGCTGCAGGGAGGGTTTATCTGGGGACAGCTCAACAGATGCTGGATGGAACACAGGGAGGAGCAACATCCCTGGGCATGGGGAGACTTTTCTCCTCCTCGGTGCTGGCTGAGCTGTGTCGAGGCACAGATAGGTCTGGACTGGGGCACGGGCAGGCACCTCCTGAGAGCAGCCCAGCCTCGTGGGGTGTCTCAGACCTGCTTTGGCACCCATGGACCCGGCCCTGGCACTGCACCTCTTGCACTCTCCCTCATAGTTAGCTTAAGCCAGCACAGGTCACTGTGAGGCTGCAGCGAGAGCAGGAGCAGCTCCATAGGGGACACAAGAAGGAATAGCTGCTGGGTACCTGGGGGCACCCCCACGGCTCTCCCCACGCCTGGGGCAAGCCAGCACTGGCCAGGGACGCAGCGCAGGAGCAGCTCCTGCCCCAGGAGGGTGGGCTGCCCTGCAGCTTTGTCCCGGGGTGGTTTCCTGCATCCCCCTGCGAGTGGAGCAGGCTGTGAGCCCCGGCTGCACCGCAGCACACACCGAGCCTGAGGCACCATGGAGATGGAGAGGGAGGAAGGGCATGGGGTGGGGCAGGGGCGGCCGTGCCAAGGCACCACCACCCCTGCCGTGGCAGAAACACGGTGAAGGCAAACCAATGAGTCAAGGAGAGATGGCTACAAAGGGGAAACAGCTGGAGGGGAGAGAAGGGTTTTCCATAGAGAATATGCAGGAGCAGTACTGGATCCATCAGGAATCATTACAAACTTTATTTCTCTGTGCATTGTGTACCATTGATAAGGATCATCACAATTAGTGGACTCACTGCCTATAGTGGTGGGCAATACACACAAAGAAAAAAATGAAGCCAAACAGATGAAAATGAAATCATTGTACATAACGGTAATCATAAACCTGAACAACCTGCACCTGTGTTTGATTTTTTCCCCCAAAACAATGAGAAACAAAAAAGGAAAACCCCAAAACAAATCAAAAGTGAAAAAAGGCTCGAGAAGAAAAAAAAAAAAACCCACAACTTCATATTCCTAGAGAAAACCTTACAGCAGGTTAATTAAAATTTCCACAGATAGTTCGAGTACAAACACCCCCAGCCAGCTGGTCATGGTACAAGCATCAGCCATGGTTTTCAGCTGAGTGGGAAGAGCTCACCATGGACATGCAGGCTGGGAGTTTTCCTGGCTGGAATGTCAGGAGGCCTGGCAAAGGGCATCGGGCCAGGAGACATCTCTCAACACCAGTGCCCAGTGTCTGCCCCGTGCTGTGCCCTGGGGAGCTCTACACCCACATTTCCCAGGCCTGACTCTATCCCAGCCCGCACTCCTGGCACCAGGGGGGTGATGCTGAGTCACACCTCCCTGTCTCATCCTGTCCAGTGACTTCGGATTCGGAGAGTGCAAACCACGCCCCGTTCCTGGGGGATGTGTCCTGGTTACGCTCAGGGGAGTGGAGATCTCCTTTGGCCCCTCGGCCCTTACACTGGGTTACTCTGCCTCCAAATGGCTGTGGGGAAGGACCAGCCCTGGGGACTGGTCCTGATGGCTTAACACTCAGAAACAGGGGCTGTCACTACACCTCTGGGGGAACAGGGAATAGCAGGGGGCCAAGGGCTTTGAGGCAGCCACCGACTCGAAAGGCAGAAGCATGTGAGGTGCTGGGAGTCAGCCAGCTTGTTCCCCTCAGACTGCTCACCCCACTCCCTGGGACCTCGTGTGAGGTGCTGGGAGTCAGCCAGCTTGTTCCCCTCAGACTGCTCACCCCACTCCCTGGGACCTCGTGTAACACCTCCTGGGGGCAGAGGAGGCCTTCACGCTGGCTTCAGCACGTCAGAGGACCCCATCCACACAGCTGGACAGAGCCTGAAGTCCCTGGGGTGTGGGTTTTCCTGCCCTGAAAACCTACAACTGCACGGCTGTTATTGCTTCTCACGGAGCCATGCCACGAGCAGTAAGTGGGGACAGCTTTCCATCCTCTCCACCCCCGCTAAGAGGAAACAAACAAACAAACAAACGAGCAAAACCCTATGGCAAAACCGAACTAACTAAAAATAAATAAAACCCAGTGAAAAGAAAACGCCTGTAATCTGCAATGCTCAACCCACATGGCTGGAAGGACTATCGCTATAGGATGCTATATACAGATAGATTTCATTTCATTCATGCAAATGTTACAAGTACCACGACAGCATGCCCGAGGAGGCGGAGGGGCGGGAGGAAGGCTCCCGCCGCTCCGCGCAGCCTCGGCTTGGGACACGGGACACGGGGCTGCGGCTGCGCACCCCCAAAGCATGGACAGGGAAAGGTGAGGGGCACGTGGGTGGGAAATGCTAGTTGTACACACGCCAAAACGAAACGAAAAAACCAACCCCAAATCAATGACGGAAACGGTTTGTGTTCTATCCTTAGAAAGCTCCCAGCTTCCCCTTGTCTTCAGTTCGGTCTCTCGCTCCTCTCCAGCAGGGCCCGAGGGCCTGTTCCCGAGTGGCGAAGGCAGCTGGATGGCGGTGGGAGATCGGAACCCTTGCCTTCCTCTCCTTCCCTTGCCCCCTGCTCTGTTTCTCACCGGCTACTCTGGCCTTCCTCACACCGACGCGCCCCGCTCGCCTTCGCATCCGTCTTCCCGGGGGCCGGCGGGTGGGAGTCAGCGACGGGAAGGGGCTCGGTGGCCATCGGCCGCTCCTGGTGGTCGAGTTGCAGAAAGGGCCCTGCCCCTGGCTCCTGGCTGGGGCCGCTGCCTGGGGAGGGGTCCTGCTGGCTTTGGGGTCCTGCCTAGTTCAAAGGATGCTCCAAAGCCGCTTTCCATCAGCAGGTGTGTGAACATGGCAAATCTCTTTTATTCTTTCTCTGTTCATTATACACAGCTTTATATCTATATCTATACCTATATATCACCCTATATAGATATATATAGATATACATATTTACTATCTCTGATTGTCCCTTTAGAAGCCCTTTATGTGGCAGTAGGCTTCCAGAGATGAGAAGAATATGTACAAGAGCCAGAGGAGGATAAAGAGTGAGGATGTGAGCAGCTTGGAAGTCCGCGGCCCGCCCAGCTCACCTCCGATCTCGGGTCTCCGCCGGTAGAGCAGCACTCCCACACTGATAAAAGCAAAAATGGTGAAGAGGGTGACGGAGAAGGCCAGGGTGCCAGGGGAGACTTGGAAGGCTTGTCCGTGCGCCGCGTGGTAGATGGCTGCGATGGACCAGGCCACCCCAATGCCCAGGAAAACGTTCACGGCGTTGCTCCCGGTGACGTTCCCGATGGAGGCGTCCGCGTACTGGTCCTGCGTCGCCGCTACTTTGCTGGCAAATGTGTCTGCAAAGGAAAGACGGGGAGAAACCCTCAGGAAACACCCGGGAAAAGAGGGCAGCTTGGGGGCCAATGCCAATGGCAACACCTGGGGAAAGAAAATAATGGGTAAGGGGAGAGGGTACAGTCCCTTCTAATGGAAGTTCCAGGGAATCGGGGAACCATCTGGTTCCTCTTGGACCATCAGGGTCTGGAAATGCACAGGGGGGAATCTCAATGGTCAGAAATACAGGGCTCCCCCCAGTACAGCCTCTAGCACCTTTTGCCTCCCTGAAGCCCAGGGCCCTGTGCAGGCCCTGACACTTTGGTAAACCAGGTCATCCTCCCTCCCTTGGGCAGAAACACCCTGTGGTGGGTGCATGCCTGCCCAGCTGCTCTGCCAGCTTTAATGCCAGTGATAAAACTCGGCTGGCCGTTTTCAGGGAAAACCGTGTGTCAGGCAGAGCAGCGTGGCACTGCTCTGCACCACAGGGAAGTGCTGATTTTACATCCAAACCCACTCTGGATCTGCAGGGGGAAGGAAGAGCAGGAGGGATTAGCCCGTGGGTTGGTCCAGGTGAGCACTCTCAGCTAACAATGAGAAGATAAGTCCTGAACATATCTGTACTCCCAGATCCCCCTGGGTACAGGCAGCCAGTGTGGCTCAGGAAAAGAAAACAGTGAGGTTTTCTTTTACTAGGTATTTCACGTTTTTTAATTCTGCAGAATTTCCTTTCTGTTCCTCCCCACTGGGCTCCAAGGTGAGATGGCAAAGAGCAGCCTGGCACAAAGATCCAGTTCCATGGCATAGGAGGGGATGGGCACATGTAAGCACAGCGAGAGGGTCCATATGCAGCAAAGAAATCAAAAGTCTGCTTTATTTTTTAAAAAGAGCTGCCTGGAAATGCACCTAAGGAAGGGAAGGAAAAGGCCTTGATCATGGTGCAGTAATAGAGCTGTGGGACAGGGCTGATGCCTCCATGGCTCTGCAGCTGCCCCTGGGGGAGAAGGGATGAGTGCAGAAACAACCACATGCACTTCTGCAAGTTTGAGCAGTGCTTTCAATGCAGGGAAGGTCCCTGCCAGTGTTCATTTCTCTGCACCCTCCTCTGGTGCCTGCCCATCTCCTGGAAAGCAGGTGTGGAGGAGTCCAACCAGCACCCAGCTAACACAGCACGGCCTGGGAGCCAACTGAAACAAGAGTAGCCCAATGTATTCTAAAAAAGAACTTCTTAAATGCCACCTTATGCCAGCAAAAGCAGGAGGGAAGATTTTCACTGTCAAACATGTGAAGAAGCTCTGCAAACCTTCTGCTAAAGCCTCTACTGCCAGAGGTCTAAAAAATGCTCCTTCTTCTGTTCCTTGCCCCAGATCTGTTCTCTTTTGGTTCTGCTGCTTCTTCTCTTTGCCTTTGCTAGCATTAGGACAATTTCAGGATCTTTGAGCATCTGGGTGCCAATAACTGGAAGTCTGAAGGCGGTGAGGGAGGGTGTGACTGATGTAAGGGATGGTTGGGGTGGGTCAGAGCCCCTTGTCCAGGAATCAGGCTCTGCCTGCCCAGCACAGCCCGTGGGAGAAGGTGAGTGAAAGGCACGGGCTCTCTTGCACAAGCTTTATAGGGAACCCCCAGACCTTCACGAGCTGCATTTCAAGCAGCTCCCCCAGCTCAGCAACCCCACCTTGATCCATCTGAACCTGGTCTCAGACAAAGGTGCCCGTGCTGGAAAGTGTGTCCTGAGTACGGACTCACACTTCATTCACCCAGGAGCAAGGTGAAAGCAGCAGGTGCTCAAAAGGCAGGACTGCCAATGCAGGCAGCGCTTTAACTGAAGACCAATTCCAACTCTGCAAGTGGACACCACAGAGGCTGCCCACAGAAACAGATACTTCACAGTCTTTGCAGTGGGGTGGTCCTTGAAATAATTCCCACGGGACTGAATCCGCATCCTGGCTCTATCCTTCAGCCCATCAGAGACTGGAAACCAATTTCCATCTATATCTCAAACCTGTGCTTCAGGATCCTGCAGAGCACAGCCCTTCCCAAGCCCAAGCCCAAGCCCAGCCTGGGTGGAGATGGACCTCCACAACAAACCCCGTGGCTGTGCTCACCTGGCACCGATGTCCCCAGGGCGACAAACACGACGGCAGTGACCGAGTCCTTCAGGCCAATGGTGCAGCCAAAGTGGGACGCCAGGTCGCCAATGAAAGCTGTCAGGAGGCCAATCATGAGGATGGAGACAACGAAGCAAGCCCAGCCATTCCAGTAGTCTGTCGGGGGCACGAAGGCAAAAAGGACCTTCCAGAAGACGGTCAGAAAGTGCATCACGTAGTCAAAGCAGGAGGGCAGCTTCTCCTCCCCACATTCATCGTCATCGTCATCTTCCCCTGGAGAGAGCCAGCAGTGCCTGGTTAGATCTGCGCGCCCTGGGGGAGGTTGGGCAAAGCTCCCGTGCAAACTGCAGCCCCCAGAACGCTGTGTCTCATGATATCCAGCATCTCCCAAACACCTTACTTCCTGAGCAATCACCAGAGGGGCTCGATGGCCTTTCCTTGTCCCTTTACGCGGCACAGAGACACACCCCAGAGGCAATGGTTTAAAAAAACCACCTGCACTGCAGAAAATGCAGAGCCTCGTGCCAGCACCTCTGCCTGAAGTTTAACCACCAGATGCTTTCTGGGACTCAGCTCCTGCTCAAGAGCTCTTCCCCCAGAAGAAGTGGGAAAAAGCCAGCCTGGTGCAGGCTGGAGCTGCCTGGGGCAGGCCATGCCTGCCTCGTGGAGACTCCCCCAGGGAAGCCCCTTCTGAGCTGCTCTGAGCTGCTTCCCACAAGTGCCTGCAATTGCTTCCAGCTCTCTGAAAGGCAGCTGGCTTTGATGGTTGCTGAGCTGCTCTGGTGCTTCGCCTTACCTTTGCTGCAAACTGGGATCAAGTAATGGATTTTTGCCTGCCCTAAAGCCTCCCTGCTCAATCACTGCTGGCTGTCCTTCCCTGCTGCATTTCCCTGCCCCTTCACATGCTTCCCTATAAGCTCTGGTTGCCTGTTCCTTGATGTCTGGCCTCTCCTAGGTCAGCGGGAGCTCCCTTCCCTGCTCCAGGCATTGGCACCTCACCTATCTCTGCAAAAGCCCTTGGCATCCAGCCTACAGGGAGTCCCCACGGTGTGGGGGTGACCCCCCCAGGGAGCCCCCTGGGGCTGGTGACCCTTTGCCTGTCCTGGAGCTCAGAGGAGCTGTCTGCAGAGCCTGCTGGCCAGCCTGTGCCCCGGGCAGGCTGCATGGCAAATGTGGGGCTTCCCCAGCCTGGCACAGGGCACACCACCACTGCTGTGGCACAGTCAGAAACTCCTCCTGCTCACACTGGAACCACTCCCAGACTTGAAGGGGAGGTGACACTTTTCCAGCTAAGTCAGTGGGAGCTTTCCTGCTGCCCCTAAGAAACAAGGACGAGTTTCTAAGTCACGAATGCTGGGGATTCCAAGGCGACTGTAAGTCGTGTTAAAGACATCCCTTGCATTTTGTCTGGTGTTTTTCCACGTCTTTGATGCTTTTTGTTTCCCCACCAAGGATGTGGACCACCAGGTCTCCCTGCACAGCTGCTGAAAGAAGCTCCTTAGCAATGGGAAGATGAAAGCTTTGGAGCTTCAAACTCACCATGGCAGAAACAGTAGCTAATCAGCATTATTATTTTGGTAGATAGAAATACCCATTCCTGTGCATTGTTGTGAAGATAAGGAACAGTTTTCCAGCCTGGAAAGCCTGTGTTGGCCTGTGTTTTCCCTCAGTGTGCAAAGGCTGCTAATGGCAGGATACACCACGCTGTGCTCGTGCTGTAATTCTGCAGCAGGTATTTCAATCCTCTGCCAAGCTCAGGGTGGCATCAGGACTGCTGTGGACGTGAACCTTCACAGAGATGATGAAACAGACTGAAAAATGATCATGAATGCCACTGTCATAACACCCATCCAGATCTGCCTATCATTTTGTTAAGCAGTGATTTTGTTTGATGTCTCTCTTTGGAAGAGCTGGCCAGATCTCGTGGAGGTGACTTGAGACACAGAGTGGCCTTGGGTGGTGACCCAGGGATGCACTCAGAAACAGGCCTGCAAGCCCCAGAGTGTTTTTGCTGCGGAAGAAAGTTTGTAGCTTTTGGGTGCAGACTAAAGGAGCTGGGGGACAGGCTCTGGACAGCCCAGAATGGCACAGCACAGTGTGGCACAGCCTCGTCTGCACCTGCACTGCCCTCCCACAGACCTCACCTTCTGCTGCTCCACCCCCCTGCAAACGCTGCCCTGAGCTGACCAAAGGGTGGGAAATGGGGGTTTAAGGTTTCTTTTCTCAGCTGGGATGTTACATTTCGAAGTGGTGACGAGGGACTTTCACCTGGTATCCAGAGTGAGCTGTGGGGGAAAAACTCAAACCCAACCTCCAGTGTTTAAGGCATTTTAACTTATCTGGCACAAAGCTTGAGGAGCTAAAGTCTGGGTACCTCCAGAGCTCAGAGACAAATTACTTCTGAGATCCACAACTGCAAGGGACAGCTCATGTCCACCAAAATACATCCCATTTATTAAATGCTTGTTAATCATCTGTTAGTTCTGATCATGGCTGTATATTCAAGACACGGGAGCAACAGGGTTTCCACATAACTGCAGTCTTTATGTGCATCACGGAAATGGGATCCAACCATCAGTGACTATCTTTGCTTTAACATGGGATGCAATTACATAATTGGTTCTGGCATAGATTAGTTTAGCCATGTTAGCTACAAAACCTGCAGCAAGGATTGTCTTGCATGATAAGCTCATGCTGAATCCAAAATAATGGGAGGCTCTTGCCTGGAGGCTCTGAGAAGAACTGGGCTACAAGAGGATGGATCACAGTCTGAGGATAAAGCTGCTGCACAGCATCCTGCCCTTGCTTTCCAGAGCAGAGGGTAAATGGTACTGCCATCATTTTTATTTACCTGGGCTGGGCAGAGGTTACCCTGCATAGCAGAGTTAGAGGCAGGAAGCTGAGCGCTCCCCCATGCATTCCAGTGCACAATTAGCCAGATGAGAGGTAATTGCCTTCCCCAGGGATTTAATTTAAGCTGGTTGATTTTGCCCTAATGTGTGCACACACAGCCCAGGCTGGGCTGTGAGGCTGTAACATCCAGCCAGTAAGTAACAGTGTTTCCAGCTGTTAAAACAACATCTGGAGGAGACCTTCTCCCACATACATGGGAATGATAACACATCCTGTACTGGTAAACATGGCAGTGGCACCTGTGGGAACGGTGCAACAAGGCATTTGAGGGAAAGGCAATTCTCCAAGGGAGGGAAGAAAGGATCACACAGGATCTGGCTCAACCACAGGTAGGATGTGCTGCTGCAGCTCTTGGGCTGCTGAGCCATAATGCTCCAGCCACAGCTGGCTGGGGCAGCAGGAGCTCCAGAAAGCAGGGCGTGCCAAGGGAAAATTGTGGCTCAGAGGGAGCGCCTGCCTTCAGGGCTTGCACCCTCACTACTGCGCTGTCCTCACCGCAGAGGCACGGGGAGAACCAGGGAAGGGGAGCACTGTTGCTTCACACCAGCCTCCTTTATGCCACTCTGAATTTCCACGCTGTGCTCCCCTCCCAGATCTCTCCCACTGAAGTGACTTTTCCCCCTCTGCCGTCTGCTGCCAGCCAAGGTGTTGCTCTGCCTGGTGCTACAGACACACTTCCCGCAGGAGGTTTCCTACACATGAGACAAGGTGCCCTCACAAAAGGCTTTAATCAGCTGCCTTATTTATGCAGACGCTGTAAATAACTCTGCCACCTGCTTTGCCTCCTGCTGCTCCACTACAGTCTGTGTTTACTGACACAGCCAAGGCGAGCTGGGAGCGGGGGTGACCGTAATTCACCTGGAGCTGTGGCCCAAACTCACCCGCGCTGACAGTAATGGCCTCAATAAACTGCTCCCTCCAGCTGTTTGTGCCAACCACCAGGGCCAGGTTCGTCTTCTTAATGAGCTTGTCCACCGTGTTCTGTGGATGGAGAGGCAGAGCAGAGGATTAGGGGCTGCAGATACTGGGCTAAAGCCCACCAGTGCCAGTGCTCATGGCCACGTGTTTACGGAACAAGCTCAGCAGATTTTTTAAGCTCAAGAGATGCAAATGTAAGTACTTGCAATTCCTTTAGCTGCTGCTAAAAAGGCCTTTGGAAACCTGCTCATGGGTGGGAGTTTGAACCATCTCAGAGCCACAGTAAGGGTGGTTATATTTTGATACTGCAGAAAAATGGAAAAGATAATGAAATGGCCAGTTTTCAGCTCTTGGCCTGGCCCAGGCATTCACGGCAGCTGAGCTGCACAACCATTACTTGCATTTGGGGTTATCAGCCCTTTGCACTGGGAGTGCCAGGCTTGGGGCTCACTCAGGGCTGCCTGTAAGTAGGACCAGTGTGTAGAACTCACTGTGAGAACAGGGTCATGTTTTAAAGCAACCTGCAGCATTTGGGACCTCTGTTTCGTGTGTGATTCCATGCCCTGCCTCGCTTTGCTCCGATACCATCGACATGTGCCTCCCAGTGCTGTGCAAACCCAAAAGGAGAGGGGTGGGGGAAAGCAGGCCAGGCATGCAGGATGTGAACAGTACCTTGAACTCATAGGATTCCTCAATGATGATCTCGAGTTTGGTGTGCTCCCCCAGGACCGGGCGCCCCATCTCTGCGATCCGACGCTCCTCCTCCTCCTTGCTGGTCAGTGGCTGCTTTTCCTCATTCTCCTCTGCAAGGCAAAGAGCCCGTGGGTGAACCGGGCCCAGCTGGTCACTCTGGGTCTGGCCTCCTGTCAGAGGGGGAGGTCAGGAGGCCTCCAGGTGGGAGTGTGAGTGACAGAACAGTGGAGAAGGAGTTAATGGAGCAACAGACAGGATAGTTTTATGAAATGCTGCCAAGAGGTCTGCGACTCATCCAGCCTCAGGAGGAGTCCTGCTCGCTCATCCTGGGGCTGGGGAATAGCTCATTGCTTGGTAATTGCTGCCTGTCCCACAGGGCTGCTGGGAAGGGGAAAGATCAGCACTGAGGCTGCTCCATTCCCCAGCACTCCAGGAGTGCACTGAGGCACGGTCAGGGCAATTGCACCAGGCTGCTACAGCAAGAGGGCTCTGGCAGCAGCCCCTGGGCTGAGACACAGATGAAATCTGGGCTCTGCCTCCTTCCCAGCACGGCTTTGCCTTGGAAAAGCAGCCAGCACCTGCTGTGATGGCGGGGCTGGAGGGAAGAGCACAGATGTAAGAAGCCATCCACGGGCTCCAAACCCTAAAAGAGGAGGCAGCAGAGGGACTACAAGATCAGTGAAGCAGGTCTGCACCTCCACTGTCATCTGTGCAACCTCTGGGGCATGGGGACTGCCGGCAGCACGCCCTTTGTCACTGTCCCTTGTGCAGACCCCACTGAACTCCCTTCCAGTCCACCTGAGGGGTGGGCAGAAGAACATCAGGGCTGAGAAGGACTGGAGTTAATCTGTCAGTAGGCACACACCCCAGCCAGTCCAGGGGAGACTGACACGGTGCCACACCACAGGTACCTTGGATGCAGAGCACGGTGCAAGGAAGAGGATGATCTCTAGCCTGGACCTTCCTGAAGACAGGTTTGCCTATTAAAGTGATCAGCAGGAGATCAGCAGGGGGGACTGCACACACTCTACAAGCTGTCCCCGTGCAGTTAGTAAACTCCACTCTCATGTCACACGGGGTTAGTGCTGCCTCCTTGCTGGCTGCCCCTTCTCTGCTCAGGTGGCACGGAGCTGAGGGAAAGCCCTCCTCCTCCTGCAGGCCAGAGAGACCCACCTCAGAGCCAGAGCCTCCTAAACCTGAACTACGTTTCCAGGGCTCCTGAGGAGCAGTGTGTGGGACCCAGGACCTTCCCGTCCCGTGCTGTTCAGCAGAAGGAGGGAAGCTTGGCTGGCTGGTGCCCAAGGAGCCAGCCCTGCTGCTGGGCCTGGCTGCTGGCAGGGCAGGGGCTGCACGTCTGCAGCAGCCACGGGCTCCTGCAGCGCTCGGGCACCTGCCTGGGAAGGGAGGAAAGAGCCCTGCGCGCAGGGAGGGGACAACTGCACCCAATGGAGAAGCCCACCCTGCTCCAAGACACGGAGTGGGGCTGCTTGTCACTTCAGGGGTGACGGGTGGCCCTGCCCGAGGCGGGTTAAGCGTGTGTGGCAGGCAGAGCACTCTGTGAGAGGACACGGGGTTAACGGGACCGGCCGCGCCGCTCGGCGCCTTCTTACCATTCCAGAGTTTCCCTCCAGGACAGAACAAAAGCAAAGAGGAAACCAAGAGGAAAGAGCAGGGTGAGCACATGGCCATTAAGAGAAAGGAACAGGGGGACGGGGGAAGAGTAGAAATCCATACCTGTGATGGTGAAGCCACCTAGATGAAACCAAAAACGAGAAAAAGGGGGAGAGAGAGAGAGAGAGAGAATAAATGAGGATTAGCATTTGCACATCAACACAGACATGGTGGTCCTTCCCTGCCCCGCTGTGGACATGGGGTCTGCTCCCCAACACACACCCCAGGGACAGTGTGGGGAGACCTGAACACAGGCTCTTCAACCCACATCTGCAAGCTGCCACCCCTTGGTGTCCCATATCTGCTGTGGAAGGGGTGAAGCCTGCCCTGGGGCTGGGGGTGCATGGGGAACGAGGATGCCCACTCCCCACCTGGCCTGTCCTGGAGGTGGCCAGCAAGGAAATGTAAAGGCTCTTTAGGCTCTAAGTCTCCCCAAGACAGGAGGCAAAGTTTGTACTGTCTCTTCAAAAAAGGATTGGCCAGCTTTCCTGTCCAGCCACACTCTCAGTCGGCAGGAAATGCTGTTCTGCCACGCCAGTTTAGAGGTGATAGGTTCACTTGTGTGGCACAGGTTTGTACCTCGGGGTGCTGGCAGCTCTACTCTGGCTGTAACAGCACCACCCCCCCAAAAATGCTCCTTGCAGCACCTCGTAATATTGGTGACTTTGGGGCCCTGCTCTAAGGAAAGGTGGGGCATTAGGTACCTGAGCTTACTTAAACAGTGCTGACCACCCTAAAAGAGAATGCTGTGAGCAACAAAAAACATCAAGAAAAACTGATTGTCTTCCAAAGACAGGCAAACCAGAAAAATGGGAAGGAAAAATGAATGCGCTTACCAAGCTCATTCAACAACAGGGCTGTGAAGGAGACAGAGACAAACACAGAAGAAGAAAAGTAAATGAATAATGAAATCAAAAGGGATATCCACAGAAAGACACCAGATCCCAGGGCAGAGATTTCAGATCTGTAAAGCTGCAGGATACCATTAGTGTTAAGAGGAAGACACTGAACAGAAATGTTTCATGGGATTGTGGATTTAAAACAAAAACCACTGCAAACATGGGGTGGATGTGGGATTAAAAGACGCGCTCCAAAAAATTCATTTTCCCCCTTTGAATTCTATGTGCAAGATCTTCCATTGGTCTCGGAGGCAGTTCTGCCCCGGGGGGGGACACAAGATGTCCCATGTGCAGCAGCTACTGGCTTTGACCTCCTCCAGCTGCCTGACGGGGAGCAATGGCTCTGGCAGCAGCTGCACTTTTGGCACAGACAATGAGACAGGAAAGTCTGTGGCAAGGCTCGGCTCAAGGGTCTTGTTGCTCAAGGTTTTAGATCTCCAAAACGAAAGAAAAAGCCTCTCCCTTAGTGCCCTGGTGGATCTTGGGCCCCATCACAGCCCAGGGGTGACATTTCAGAGATGCCCTTGTGTCTCTGAGCACACTGCTCCTCCTGCCTCGCTGCTTCTTCTACCAAACCAAGTACAAGGAAACAAGTTTAAAAGAAAAAAAAATTAAAATTGCACGGCCAAAGCAGCAAATAGCTGCTTTAAATAGTCCTTTAAAGTTTTGTCTTGCCTTCCACTTAGTGAGCTGGCAAGCCTGAGCTTCTCTCAGGTTTCCCCAGTTATCTTTGTGACCAGGAAGATGAGAAATTTTTTTCCTTTTCCTTTTATTTTTAGACAAACATCTCAGCTGGGATCTCCAGAGCTGGGACCACAATTTTAAAACCTTGGATCTGGAGAGCTTGTTTGCTTCTGCTGGACTTGCAAGGCTGAGCCCACACTGGCCCCTGTGGGCAAGGATGGAGCTGCTGAGTTGACCCGTCCATGTGTAACTTTATCCTGGCTGTACTGCCCATGCTGCACGGATGCCACCAGCACCATTTAATGACACAGACCCCCCTGCAGTGCCTGAGTCATGCCAGTGTCTGATTTTTTAGCCCAGCTTCTGTTAGGTAGTCACATAAACCAGCAGGGAAGCTGATGGAGGGGACGATGCAGCTGACTTAGCACCTGAGCTGAAGAGGAACGTGGCATGTTCCCACTCAGTGTGGGGACCACTGAGGGCCCTCACTGCTCTGATCAAATAAATATTACAGCCTAATGCCTGCTGGAGGGAGAGCTGATGTCCCAGAAACTAGAAAGCAGCTCCACAGCAGACAGACCAAATCTTCTGCAAAGGCTTTAATGATGGTCCATCTCTTAAGTTACTCTAAGCTGCTCAGCCACCAGTAGTGTGCAGAACCAGCCGTTGCCATTAATCCTCATTTAATTTTCCAGCAGGAAAAAAAAGCATGGGAAAATAGGTGAACTCTGTCCTTTTGGGAAGTTTGGCATTTGGTTTAGAAATGCGACAAAAGAGGAAATTGCTTTTATTATTCCTGTGAGAAGCTATTATCCAACGCAGAGCCAGGAAACTTCATTTGAGCATAACCTGATTTACCTAAACTGATTGCATCTCACGGTATTGCCTACTCGGGCTGTGATTTTCGTCTATTTTCGGATCCTAGTGCCAGCATAAAAAGGCTAAAATTACTGCTCTGGCCATGCATTTTATTTCCAGTGAAAGCTGTTTTATCTCCTGATAAAAATGATGCAGCGTTGCCCTTTTCACTTGTCGAGGCCGGGTGTTCTCTTTGGTTAAGTGAAGGTGCAGCAGGGCAGCACTCCCAGAATGTCCCCGTCCCCGGGGTGGTGCCAGCAGCACTCCTGGCTCCCTGGGGTGGGATGGAGCCCTCTCCAAAGGAAAGAGGAAAGAAAACAGAGCAAAAAGGTGCAGCGGCCAAGCTTCAAAGGAGGGAGGGCAAAACGGCCAGGAGCCGGAGAGCGAGGAGAAAGGAGTGTGAGAGTAGGGAGACACAGAGGAAGCGGCAGCGCCTTGAGAGCTGGTCTGGTTTTACTCTCACACCTTTCACTCCTCGTCGTAGCCACACCGGGTCCCCAAGCACAAGGAAGAAACTGCACTCTTTCTCATACTCCTCACGGTCAAGTACTCTAAGGGTAATGAATTTCCTGTGGGAACACAAGACAAAGGCAAACACGTGATTGGCGTCGCACACGCATGCAGGTCACGTCCCGGGTGCTGTGGTGACAGAGATGGCTGGCTGGGGGAAAGGGGCTGCACATCCCCCCTGGGGCTTATGGGGAAGGGCAGGAGCATCCTCACCACCTGGCCGAGGTGGTGCCTTGGTGGCCTGGGGACAGGCTGTGCTCAGGGGGGACGGGGGGTGGCCTTGCTCCTGCCCTTTTCCATAGGCACCGGGGATGTGAGCTCGGTGTTGCAGGTGCCAGACATGAGTGAGCCAGACAGGGACACACAGGCTGGGCTTGGCCCCGGAGCACATCCCCCACCTTTCTTCTCACTCATCTCCACCAGCCGGGGCTCCCCGATCTCTAGGTAGAAGGTCTTGTTTTTCTCATACTCCTCATCATCTATCACCTTGATTGATATCGTTTTGCTGGAACAGAGAAGAAGAAATAGAGATTCAAGAGTAAGGGGGGAAAAGGGAGGAGGAGAAACAGGGAGCAGAGCAGGAGAAGGAGAAGGAGGTAGAGGAGGAGGGTGTAAAGAGCAGGAAAAGGGGGCTCTGGACAGAAAACAGTGCTTTTGGTGGCACAGGCTGGAGGGACAGCACAGTCAAAAGCAAAGGGCGGGAGCCAATGGGCCAAGCTTGCCTCAGGATGGGCACAGACCACAGAGCACCAGCAGCCTGCAGGTGCCATCCTCCCTGGCACGGCCAAGCTGGGCCAGCCTTCCCCAGAGGGGTGTCTTGGCAAGACAAGTCTCTTTCCAAAAACCCGTGGTATAGAACAGCCCCTTGGCAGCTGGCACACGTTGCACGGGCACAAGCACTGGGAACCAGCACAGACCAAGCCCCTGGAAGCATGATGCACTGCTCAGGCTTGGGCATGGAAGAGGCTCTGTCTCCCCAGGCTCAGCAGATTCGTGAACAACACCACGATCAGCTGCTCAGTCTGGGCTTCGTGGGCTCTGATTTACAAACTTGAAAGGGATGTTGGAGTTAGGACTTTTTCTGTGAAGGGAAAGCAGAAGGAAAATGGCCTTTCTGGGTAGGGCAGGCACATGGAAAGCTTCACTGATGGTAGGATTTCACTTCTTAAATTTTACTTTCCAAGCAGCACACCTTCTCCCAAGCCTTCAAGGTTTAGTCCTCTCCCATTAGAGAGCTGAGCAGCAATTCCCTCTCACATGCCCCAGGGGCTGCTGAATTTGCCCCTGGGGCATCATCAGGACAGGTCTGAAGGCAGAGTCAGCGCTCAGAGCACAGCCACAAGCACACACCACAGGAGCTGGAAGCCTCACAGGAGGCTGCGGCCACTAGGAGAGAGATTTGCTCCTTGAGCCACCCAGTGAAGTAAAAATTGCTCTTCCAGAGGAAGGAAATCAGCACAGAGGAGTTTCAGCTCTTTTCAGGGACTCACAGAAACAGCTGGCTGAAAGCTGCTCACCAGAAGGTGGCCAAAGCTGGGGTACAAACACGGGGTGGTGGACCTGTGCTGCTGTGGTCCTCCCTACAGTGCAAAGTCATTGCAAAGACAGCACAGACAGAAACCCAGCGGCCTCTGCTCCTCCCTGGAGGCTCTGCCCACTGTCCTGGCACTGCTGTGGGGACAGGACCTCCTCCTGGCTCTCATCTTGATCCAGACAAGTAACAGCACAAAACACACAGCCAAGGCAGTGATTGCAGTCCTGTGTTTGCTGCTGGCTGGGTTTGCTTTCCCCCCACAGCCACCTGACAGCACTGCCCTCCTGGGAATGCTGTTACCCCAGGCAGCTCTCCGCTGCTCCCTCCCTGCCCTGCCCTTCCAAGAGGTGTTCCCATCCCAGCCCTGCCTCCTCTGCACTTCCCACGAGCACCCAGCACAGGCTGCAGCAGCCCCAGGGCTGCTCCAAGATAGGAGGAAGGAGGTTCTGCTGCTCCTGGCAGGTCCCAGCACTGACAGCCCATAAACATGGAAGAAAGCCACGCTCTAGGGGAGCCAAACTGAGGCCACACTGCCGTGATTTCTGGCTCTCTCCTCCCCCTGCACATCTGCACTGGCCACCCAGAGCCCCTCTGTTAAGCTGACAAGTATTTGGCAGCAGAGTCAACATTTTCTACTCCTTCAGGGTAAACACCCCAAGCACTTGGAGGAACAGCCAGGATGATTTCTTGTGCTGTTTGCTGTGAGTCAGAAGTGTATTAAGCTTGCCCTTCATGCTTTTAATGAAACCATTTACTCAAGAGCAAGTGATGGCTGTGGAAAGTGTAACAATGCAGCACGGCTCAGTGTAATTGTATTTTATAATGAATATCTGTAACAATTTGTTCAGTTTGTAATTATTGCTGCAATAGGTTTGTACATAGGAAAAATGGTTACCAAGCAGGCAGCTGATCTGGCTTTACATTGATGAGTTAGGGGAAATTATCATGCATTAAAAAACTAATGAAGGATATAAAAATGCTCTCAGTTAAGCTTTCAAAGAGAACCTGATAGAATCACCAGAATGGCACAATTTCAGAAACATTACTAAGAAAATCAATAATTTTCCTGACAGCTCCCATTAAAATGTACACTGCATCCTGGCCTCATGCAGGAAAAATCCCCCCAGGAAAGTTAATTAAGAGAGGTGCCTTCTTAAATTCTGAGGGCAGCAGAGACATCAAGACATCAACTTCCTGTGGGTGTACCCTGGCTTGCCATGTGTGGCACTCCTCAAAGCCCCACAGAAAAATTCTCCCTCACAAAAAGAAATCTGTGTGCCAATTAAAACAAAAAAATCTCTGATGCTTAGCTACAACAGCAGTAGGACTTCACAGAATGAAGCAGAATAACGGGGCTGTAAGTGCCACTGCCAGGAGGTGGTGGTGCTATGCAGTTTTCCCAGGGATCATTCCAGGGTGTGAACAAGTGCCCTGTGTTGGGTAGACCTGTGTGCTGCTGCTGCTGCTTCTGCTGCACGAGGCTGCTGGGAAAATGGGCAGGCAGAACAAATGGCAAGGCTGCTCTCTGGGTGAATTTCCCATCAGCAAAAATTGCTGAGGCAAATTTGTCCCTGGGATGAGGCTGCAATCCTGGAGGAAAGGATTACCCCCTAACGGTGTTGGAGAAACAGCAAGGATGTGAAAATAACACGGGCTGTTGTCAGACCACGTCTGATCTCCATCACAGCCTGCTACAGAGCCCCTTCCCAGGGTCCTGCACCCTGAAACCCCTCACGCTGTGTCACTGCAGGGCCAGGACCCTGGAGTCCCAAACCCACAAGACAGAGGGGAAAAAAACCAAAGGATAAAAGCAGCCTCTAAACCATCACACATTTTCTTCACCTCGTGGCAATCTGGAGTCAATACAGAGGGTGTTTCCAAGCTGCCCTTCACGACAGAGGCCAAGAATCAGCTTTGATTTGGGGCTGACAGTGGTGTTTTTGCCATAACCTCATGTCCACAGGAGCTGGGCATTTAAGCCAAACACTCAGGATCCCATGAGTGCACAACAGCACAGCCCTTGGAACAGCTGGATTAGTTTTCCCCTCTGTTGACCCTCCGTCACGCTGCAGGTGGGAAAGAACACTTTCTGAAGAATCAGGGGGATAGAGGTCCTGTGCTGACATAAATCTTGACACACCTCCCTGTTCCCTCCTCCAGTGACACCATGGGGCAAGTCAGCAGCAAACCAGGGCTGATGCTGCTGGTTTTCCTTGCACTGGTGTTGGGTCCATCTCACCTGAGCTAAGGAGTCCTGCCCTGCCATGAAGGCTGAGGGCATCCATGACCCATCTGACTGTGGGCACTTCTGTGCCAGGAATTGCACTTCCCTGAGCCTGCAGTCCAAGCAATTGCTGAGGGAATGATTTTCATCTCATTTCCATGTACTGGAAATCAAAGAGTAAACAGGTCTTGCAGAAGAGCTCCAGCTCCTCTCCTCTTGCAGACAGCCAGCAGCAACAGGAGAGGGGTGGTGGCTTTGTGAACGTGTCATACAAAGCTCTGCCCTCGCTCCAAGCCCAGCGCTCCCCATCAGGACTCACTTTTCATTTCAAACCACGCTGCTTCATTCAAACTGAGGAGGTCTTCTATCACACACAACCCTCAGTTACAACAGCCCATGGAAAGCCCTCTTGGCTGGTGAAGCTCCAGGGAAGAGCTGCTACACCACTGTACAAAATGCAGGACAAGGAGAGAGGCAAAGCTCAGAGCAAAATGCCAGCTGGGGAAGGCACCCTGAGAGCAATGCCATGAGTGTGCAGGGACAGGTACATATGGAATGAGCTAGAACAGTCTGGCACAGGGTGACAGGAGCAGGACAGAGATCAACAGCAGAACATTTCTCTGTGAGTATGTTTTTGACCACAGGAGAGAAGATGAGTGCAGCACAGGGCAAAGATATAAAGGATCTGGGACTGCCAACTCTCCTGTCTGCACTGGCCCCTTCCCTCAAGGGATCAAATGGCATCAGAAATGATTGGTGAGGATCTCCATGGACCTTTGCATTCCTTTTGAACCCAAATATCTGCACAGTCATGACACACCTGTGGAAATCCTGAGTATATTTTCAAAAATCCTGCCATTCCCCATCTGCACTGCACTGCTTAGCTCAGTGAAATGGCAGAAACCCCTCTCCTGGCTCAGACAGGCAACCAGCACTGCAAGGACCACGGGAGCCTGGAGGGCATCAGCAGCCAGCTCTGGGAAGATTCAGGCAGGACATGGTGGAGGACAGGGGACATCATCCAGGGCACTTCTTGGCAGGGCCAGACCTCCAGGAGCAGAGATGTCACAAGTGCAGCGCTCACTTCCTCAGCTCTCTTTCAGAACCACAGCCATGCCAGAGCTGGAATGGCCAAGAAGTTCTGCACACAGCCAGTGGTGGTGTCTCCAGTGGGCCAGGAAAACAACAAACACACCACCAGCTGTCAGAGCAGTCAGTAACAAGCTTGCCCATGAGAACGTGGCACGCTGCTGCTGTCCTGAATCAACAGAGGGAATCAACACTTCTGCAGCCTGTCACCCATCCAGCTCCCACTGACTGCCCAGGAGAGCCACAGGAGCAGCTTGGAGGATGTTCAGCTGCAGATTCACAGCTACAACACCCAGGCTGGGCAGGCAGGAGTGGGTTGTGCTGCCCAAGCCTGGCGCTGCCAGCCCTGATGTCCCAGCAGACCCCAAGAGGGCCATCACTTTCAGTGAGGGAACAGCCATGAGGGACACATGTTCTGGAGGTGACATTGCAAAGCACATCCATCGCTGCTGCCTGTCCTAGCAGGAGCTCCCAGCCTCCCACAGAACCCTGCCACACTGATTTCTCACCGTCTGCCTGTCAGCCAGTCACTTCATTAGCTGAACTCAGAGCTTCCCCTGAGAGATGGGCACGTGGCTTGGGAAGCTCCCAGGCTTGCACAGGTCACTGGGCAGTGCCTGTGCAGAGGGGCTTTGGGGCAAGAAAACTCCCAAATTATCATCAATCATCATCATCATCATCACTGCTAGGCACCACCTGAGCCAGAGGGCAGGGCCACATAAATGGGCCCCAGCCACAGTGAGGAGCCTGGACCAGACCCCTGGGCATCGCTGGAACCAACCACCAAGAGCAGCTTTCCTGCCCAAATTCCTGACAGATACTCGAGGAAGGAAGTTGTTTGCTGCTGGGAAGAAAAGGAGGTGAAGAAAAGGGGGCTTTTCTTTCACCAGTTGACAACAAAATTGCACCTTACGGTGAGGAGGTGGCAGCCTCACGTACAGAGAGACACCCAGGTCCTGGTGGAGGTTTGTCCCAGCCACAGGGGGGGTGTGTGTGTGTGTGGTGGGGGACACAGGTGAGGGCAACGTGACACCTGCTCAGCCAGCACAGGGACAAACCTTCCTGAGGGACAGAAGAGGGGCAAAAGTGGGCCAGATTATGTGAAAGACCTTGTGCCACACGTGCTTGTAGCTGTTCAGCAGTGGTGGTCTTAGAGGAGAGGGTTCATCAGGGTTTCTGTCCCTGCTGATGGGTTCCCATCTGTGTAAGATGTCCCATGAGTCACCCACGCAGGATCCTTTGCTGAACCAAGCCTTGCTGACATGAAATGTCTGTACTTAATGAAAATTTTGCCTGCAGCTCCCTGCAAACATGACAGGGAGGGAAAAGGAAAACCTGCCTGAAACGAAGCATGACACATGCTTTGGGAAGTACGGATGTGAGCTGATCTGATGTGGCAGCTTGGTTTGCTGGTCCAGCAGCCCAGGTCTGCATGGGGCTTCACACTCCAGTGCCTCCCAAAACGATGGAGCAAACCAGCCTGGAGACCCCAAACAAGGGGAGGGGGAAGTGGAAATGGTCCCTCTGTACCTTCCCCCCACCTCTGGAGCCAGGATTTATCTGGATACCCTCGTTTTCCTGTATGCCCTCCACCTCCTTCCCCAAGGTCTCCTGAATCACTCAGACTGCAGGGCTGTGCTGTCATTTCCATGTCTGCACAAACCAACTGCTGCCCTGGCCTCGGGATGTGCTGAGTGTAAATGACAACATACGGCTCAGACACGTAACACAGCAGATAACACACACAACACAGCAGATAACACACACAACACAGCAGGTAACACACAGAACACAGCAGATAACACACAGAACACAGCAGATAACACACACAACACAGCAGATAACACACACAACATGGCTCAGATACACACCACCGCCCTGCTCTAGAGCCTCACTACCAGGAAAATCCTGGAAAAAGATCCAGCCTGCTCTTCCTTGGCCCTGCAGAAACACAAGGTGGTCTGCAGAGACAGGAAGGCTGAGGGCTGCTGCTGCTGCTCGAATGGCTGGGAGATGACAGGCACAGCTGATGCTCAGTGTCTCAGAAAATACTTTTTAGGAGCAACGATTGCCAGGTAAGATGATTTCACATGCCAGACTGACTGCTGCTTGACTCTGCTCCTAGGAAGACCATATTGAGAAGGATTTGTCAGATCAGAAATGTTTTTCTGGCGAATCCTCAGTGTTTGCTCTGATGTGACTGTGAATCCTGTGCTCTGACTAATGCACTTCTTAATCCATCTGCCAGCGTCGCATCTCGCAAGGGACCAGCTGGATGAAGATGAATGGGACTCTCTTGATCTGCCCCAAACCAGTGTCTGAGCCTTGGGTCATGCTTAAATGTTTCCACAGCTCCAGCTGAGGCCTCCTCTTCCATGGCTCTGGGTGTGGTGGCACCAGGACAAAGCTGTTTTCCCGCTTCTTCCCAATCTCCTTGCCATGCATGTCTAGTGATTACAATCCACAGCCCTTAAAGCTCCCAGAGTGCCTGCTGGAGGCAGGATCCCTGAGGGATCAAACAGGAGAGACCCACCTAGACCAGTGTCTGCAGCTCCAAGGACAGCTTGCACAAAGAGTGCAATGCCACTGATGACTAGGAGGGAAAACACATTTGATGTGCAATTACTTAAGGTACCTAGGAAAGCTGACAGAGGAGAAATAACTTCTCCCCTGGCTGTGCACAGTCCTGCCCATGCCAGCTGAAAACTGCATTAGTCCTGGAAACTCCAGCCTGTGCTGCAAGCAGAGGATTGACTGCCCAGGGCCCAGCCCAGCCCAACAGCCCTGCTCAGTGTAAAATGGGAACCTGCAAATCCCATTTCTAAGCCTACAGGGTTAAGAGCCAAAATCTGGCATTTCCCCCCAGTCTGCCTTTCTGGGATTTTCTCTTGACTGACCTAGCTGGGTAGTCAGGTCTGTGGGTAGTCCAGGCAGGTAGATAAGGGGACAGAAACTTGGCACACAATTGCTTCTTGCACCCAAATACACATCCAGCTTTTCTTTGCAGCCAGGTTCCCCCTCATGACAATAATTGCTTTCACCTTTCAAATAAATATGAGTTGCTCTTCCCTGTGTGCACCTGGATAGTTGCCATGACAATGCTCCTCAAACAGAAGACATCACTCTTATTTATATGGCTTTTGGCCTCCACAAAATGAATTTCAATGAGCAACTGCCAGCAAAAAAAGGGCATTTCTGCAGTTCTGTAAATCATTCAGCAAACTTTGCTGAGTTAAACCTGACTAAACAAAACAGTGGGGACCACCAGAAATAATAGGTCAATGTCTAACAGCATGGCTTCAGCATCAGGAATCAGGATTCAAGGAGGCTCAAAATACATGTGCTGTGCATGAGCTGCTCCAGCACCACCACTACAGCAAGACTTTGCATCAGTCCTGGCAGTGTTTCCCTCCCAGGGAAGGCACATTTCAACTCCTGCTTCCCTGGGTTTCAGGGCGAGGGAGAATTTCCCTTCTTATTTGGGAAGACACTTGACAAGGAGCCTTGACTGTGCCCTGCCACTCTGCCAGGGCTGCTGGCAGCCAGCTCTGCTGCTGGAAAAGCAGCTGTACATGGGAAAAGAAGGAGAAGACGAGGAATGCTCAGTGACAGCAGAGGGCACGCCACAAAAATTCAAACGGCAAACATCAGTACAGAAAGTGCAGGTCTGCTCTCAAGAGCAGCATCCACCCTCGTTTCAGCTCCATGCTCAGCCAGGCATGTGCCTGACTCCTCTTATTTTTCCAGACCCTCCTCTGAAACCCTCGGCGTGGTGACCCAGCAGCAGGACCGAAGCCTCCCGGTGGCGTGGCAGGAATGAACACTTGGCCATCACTACATTTACCATCCCCTGCCCAGGGAAGGATTTCAACACCTGGACAGCAGACTCACACTGAACTTTTACTAGAAGAAGTTGCAAGTTACCCTCTGCCAGGGTTCTAGGGAGGCTCAAGTGGAATGCTCACAATTTAGCAGTTTGAGTGACTGGATGCAGAGCTCCCCCCTGGTCCAGACTCCCTTTGGCAAGCCCCCCGTGCTGGGACAGTATCAGAGCTCACCTGATGGTACAAAAGACATGAAGTGTCTGGGTACTAGCCCACGAAATGCTGTCATTATATAGGCTTGAAACATCAGGGATGCTCATTTCTGAAGACCATCACCCAAGCTGAGAGCTCCACCCCAGTGCCTTGCCATGCTGTCACCATGACACAAGGCAAGCCCTGCGAGGGAGGTGATGCAGATCCTGCATTCTTGTCCTTTCTATCAAGGGATAAGGACAGCAAGCTCAGACAATGCCCCATAAAGTCTTCAGCCATGCCCAGAAAGGGGCTGCTGCTGCTGGGACAGTGCTGCCTTAAGCAGGGACACTGTTTGGCCCATTAAGGCAACAGATGACCCCAAAATCTCAAGTCTGCACTAAAGGTGCTGCTTTATGTATTCACACTGCTGTTTTTATCCTTCGGGGATGGCTCTGGCCAAGGAAAAGCACATGCTAGGGTTGAGTACCAGCAGTGGGGCTCTTTGTCTCCAGCAAATCTTCAGACAGCTCGGTAATTGTTTGGTTTGTTGTTTTTTTCCCCCTCTTCCTTTTCAATGACTTCCATCTCCAGAGCGGAGATGAAAAAACTGTGTCAACTGAGATGGGATTTTTCCCCTGCCTCTTCAAACACCTCCAGGTCTTTAGGAATTGCCAGGGATTAATGTAATGTCCTTACCCCCATGGAAACTGTTGTGAAAAGACCAAAGGACCCCAATGTCCTCAGGCAGGCGCTGGAAGGTGTGCAGGGCCGTGGGACCTGGGTACAGGGTGCTGCCACAGCAAGGAGCCATTCCCTGCCCCTGCTGAAGGGTTTTGCCACTGGTGGCTGCAGCATCCTGACAAGGGCCATTCCAGTGGAGTTTCCCTGCTGCTGGACACTCTGGAGGTCAGGAGCATGCAGGCAACTTCAGGAGTCACCATCCACACTGTGACCAACACACCACCTGTTTCCTGCCAAATAAATGAAGCCATTAAATACATCCCTCTCAGCTGAAACTCCGTGCACAAAAACCCTTTGAAAGAGACACCAGGTATCCTGAAGTCCCCAGTGATCCATGGGGTTAGAGCCTGTGGTGGGAACAAAAAAGCAAACACAGGTTTGCCAAGGATCCCTCCCAGCTCCGAGATAGGCAGGAAACCAATCCGATGGGGAGCGTGAAAAAACTCTGCTTCTGTCTCCAGTTACCAAGGAGATTGCTCAAACAAAGCTAAAATAGGAGGAACCAAGTGGCCAAGAGAAACAGGAGAGTGGAAGAGCCTCTTGAACGCTCTGTGATGGCTTTGCTGGGCAGGGTGCCTGTGAGGGGCTCAGCCTGGGCCAGCAGCTCTTCCCCTCTTCCCCGGGGAGAAGGCCACACCTTGGTTTGCATGTACCTGCGTGAAAACAGCCAAGAGCTTTCAAAAATGGCAATGCAGAAAAGTCCCTGCCCTCAGAGGTTTCAGCCATGTGCCAGCTCCAGCACGTGATGGCCTCAGCCTGGACCTGTGTGCTCAGGCTCCTAGAGGAGATCTCCCTGTGGGAGCAAACTAAATCCAGCTGTGTGTGGGGCTAAAAACTCCTCCACCCTTTGTGGCCAGCTCAGCAGCTCCAGTGTCTGTCTGTAAGACCAGAGGGCTGGCAGATACCTGGAGTATGGGATGAAATAATCCTACTGCAGAGCCCCATGAACACACACCTGCTGGATTTGCTCCTGTAACAGCCACAGGATCACAGAACCATTCAGGTGGAGAAGACATCTAAGATCACCAAGATCCACCATTAAAGGTCAGAAGACAAGCACCACCAGGCTGTACATGAAGACAGGGATTTCTCCAGCCCCACCTCACGCCAGGGCTGCACAGGGGCTGCCTCAGGTCCAGCTGCACATTTCTCTTGTGCTGGGAACTGCAGATGTTACATGGAAGTGGCAATTCCCACACCAACCCCAGAGCCTGTAAGCTGCTTTCCATCCCTCTGCAACCCTTGGTGAAGAGAAGGAGAGGGAGAAGTGCACAGCTGCTGTTTCTCCAGCAGATCCTCATACCTTACACATGCTCATCCGGATGCCTGATGCAGTCAGGGGCTGTGAGTTAAAGGCAGTGCCTGTTGTTGAGCCTGCCCACGACTTTCCACTATTTTAGAGTCTGTCTCAGCTGCTTGGTGCTTTGCCAGACTTTAGCCATTCAGAATGAAACTTTCCAAGTAGAGTGGCCACTGCTGAGAGAGTAATGAAAAGCCCCACCATCTCAGCTTTGGGAAAAAAAGAAATGCTGCTCTGCCCATGCAAACATTTTTTTCCCCAAACACTATATTGAGTAATTCTCTCTTCCTTATGCTTTGCTGCAGAGGACAAAACTTAGCAGAAGGATCTCTCTCTAGTGCTCAGGATGTGCCAATTTGCTTAAATTAGACCAAGTCCTAAGACTCTAAAAACTTGCAAAATGCGTAGGCCTCTTCAAACTGGCAGCTCAAAGTCTTGGAAGATTTCATCTGCTCTGGAAGTGCTCCACTCTTTCCCAGTGCCAAACTTGCTTTTGCACAGGCTGTGCCCTCAGCAGGGCTTTTCCTGTGCCTGGGAGCTGCTGGGGAGCTGGGAGCTCTGACAGCAGCAGGAAAGCTGCCTGGCCTGGGCACCCATGGCAGGGGCAACCACGGGGCCTGAGAAATTCCACAGCCATGCCTCCCCTCCTCCTCCTCCTCCTTTACTGCTGGCCTCTGGGCTATGGATGTCTCCAGGCACAGGGACTCTGCACCACAGACCCTGCAGCCTTGCTGGGAGGATGACAGGCTCTCTGCAGCACTTTCACCATTGTGTAGGTAAAGGATGAAGCTTGCTGGGACACAGACACTTGTCCCCTCATACTCAGCCTGGGATCTGCAGGGGATGATTCTCCTTTTCTGCCCAGCCTGACCCTGAGCTTGACTGGGTGAGCCAGGGCTGCTGGGGAAAGCCAGAGTTTAGCCCTGCCCACAGTGCTTGGCTGGGTGGGTAGAACCTGCTCCCTGTGCTGTGTTCCCTGGCTGCAGGTGCAGTGATGCTGCCAAAAAACCCCTGCTGCTCCCGGGGAGGGCCATTTAATAGCAGGAGACTCAGAAGCATTTAAAGCACAGAGAAGTGGAAATGCACCTCAGTACTGTGCTCGGGAGCTCCTCCCTGGCGTGGGCCTGGTGGGAACCACGGGGATGGTTTAGGAGCAGAAGGTGGAAGGAAGGCAACTTTGGGAAAAGTGGTTTCCCAAAGAGCCCTCCCAGTGCACAGCTGGGGACGGGGGGAGAGAGGGATAAAAGCAAAGCTAGCATGAGCTGCCTTTGGCTCCAGAAAGCCTCCCTAGTGATGGCAACTGCAGTACTGTAAAAGCAGTTTTCAAGAAGTGCTCTAGAGACACTGTCAGGATTCAAGGAAACCCTAGTAAAGTGTAGTAAGAGGAAACCAAATTGACCAAAACAACCAGCCAGGAAATACAAGCTGTCTTTTGTGTCTTGCTCCTTTTCCTCTCTGAAACTCATTTGCTTTTCCTTCAAGCATGGACAAGTGCTGTTGTGGGGCTATTAATGCTTTCAAAGAAGAGAATGAAATCTCAGCTGGAGACTCCATTCAAAGACAGGCTGAGGTGCCCTTCCAAATGCTCTGCACTGCAGCCCCCCTGCTGCCACTCATCACATCAATTCACATCATCTACATACCCAGCTTCCCACTGACTATCAGGACGTGGAACTGACCATGAGCACATTTATTCACTACAGTCAGGCAGGGATCCTCTAGCAGCCACACACAGTTAAGTTTTATTTCCTCACCCGTGTTCACATTTTAAAGCTATTTATGTTAAATTAAACCCTAACCTCAGCAGGGCTCAGGCACGGTGAGTGAGGGTTCCTGGCCCTGTGCTGGAGTGTGAGGGGCCAGAAGCTGCAAGTGCACCCAAAGACTCAGCCTGTGGCACCATCATGTGCAGCAGAATGAGTGGGGACCCCAACCAAAGCTGAGGAGAGGGGCTGTGAGCCCACCCAATCCAGTCAGATTTCCCCAGTCTGTCTGTGGGGCTGTGAGCCCACCCCATCCAGTCAGATTTCCCCAGTCTGTGGGGCTGTGAGCCCACCCCATCCAGTCAGATTTCCCCAGTCTGTGGGGCTGTGAGCCCACCCCATCCAGTCAGATTTCCCCAGTCTGTGGGGCTGTGAGCCCACCCCATCCAGTCAGATTTCCCCAGTCTGTGGGGCTGTGAGCCCACCCCATCCAGTCAGATTTCCCCCTGCTCCAATCTGCAGCATGCTCTGACTGCATTTCAGAATGAACAGGGAAAACCTCAGCAGCAAGCAGGGGGTGTGTGGCAGCAGCTCCCTGGCCACAGAGAGCAGGCACAGGCTTTGCCAGGCATCTTCCCAGGGAAGGCTGTCAGAAGACCAGAGATAAGAATGAGGAACAATTCTTATCTCCACTTGTTGCACTTGCTGTTGTGCACATGTGGAATGTGTCACAGAAATTTGTTTACCAAGGAGTGATTTCTTAATTAGACACTACATAGTGTTTAGATTAATTATCAATTAAGTCAAAGCTGTATCAAACTAGCTAGAAAAGTTACTAAGTTTCTTAATAAAGATAGTATAAGATAATATAATAAAACAATTAATCAACCTTCTCCAATCACAGAGTCAATGCTAATTATTCCCCAGCAACAGGGATGAACCTCCAGAAGGGCTCTGAGCGTGGCAGCCCCAGCAGAGCCAGGGTGAGCCCCAGCTCTGCATGCACAGGGCTCGTGTTCAGCCGAGCCTCCGAGCCCAGGGGCAGCTGCAGCAGCCTCAGAGCTCTCCCTGGAAGTGAACATCTGCCCACGGCTGCTGCTTCCCCAGAGGAGCCTGCAAAGAGCACAGCAGCAAAAGTCTAATTTTATTGGCACTACTCAAGGAAGATGTCATGGCATGGAAAAAAAACCCAAACCCCCAAAACCGTAAGAATTTGGAATGGTGCTGCATGCATTTTCTGAGAGAGATTTTCAATCTGCTGCCTCCTTTTCTGAGAGCAAGAAATTGTATCAAAGAACATATTCGGGGCGGTTTTTTGTTGTGTGGTTTTTTTGTTTTGTTTATTTGTTTTTGTTTTTTTAAAAGAACCCTCTAGCAATGGTCTTTACTGTTTTCCAATTCATAGCTGCCAGAGAGCCTGGAGGATTATTCTGCACAGAGCTATAAATGATGCCCCATATTAATGATTGCTTTCACTGATCTTTGGAGGAAAATTCCAGAGCGACTCGTGAAGATGAGATTTCCATTTCTACATCTCAAATAAACAGCTGCATGCCAAAATCCCAGAAACAGGCAGAAAAACATGTTTCCCAGCTCCCAGAAACCCAGATAAAAATGCCCACGGTATATTCCAAGTGGACAACGATCGGCGTGCAGCGGGCCCTGGCAGGACAGGAGCAAAAGTTAACAAACAGAAACCATTTCCAGCTGAAGAGCAGAGAGCCCTGCACCACGTCCTTGGGCAAGGGGGACACCACAGCTTTTCCAGCGGGGCAAAAAACGCCCCTGTTTCCCACCTGAGGCAGCTGTGCCGTGAAAACCATCGGAGGGAGGCTGGTTTGGAAGCTGAACACGGTGAGATTTACAGGTGAGATTGACAGGTGAGATTGACAGGTGAGATTTACAGGTGAGATCTACAGGTGAGATTGACAGCTGATTCGTAGAAGATTTGGGTACAGGCACCGATGATTCCCCTGGGTTTGCCACCAGGCAGAGCCACTGACAGGGCAGCCCAGTCACCTCCCCGGTGCACACCCTGCCTGTGTCCCACAGACAGCAGGGCCATGTATATTTAACAGGCACACACACACACACACACAGGCACAGCCAGGAGGCACTCAGCCCCAGCTCCCTCCCTGCTGCCTTGGGCTGCTTTTGCCATTTTAAGCCCGGAGCAGCCGCGGTTCCTTCCTGCAGCTGGTGAGCAGCAGCCAGGCACAGGGAAGGTTTGTTTCCCAGCACGCTCCCACCCTGTGAACACGGTGTGTGGAGAAGGGCAGTGCCACGAGCAGCACAAACCTGTTTGCTGACCTGATGGGACTTACACACACCACGAATTTTGTCCTTTATTAGATGTCGCCTCTCTCCAGTTTATTTTTCATGATTCCAGTTTTCCCAAACTCAGGGAAAGAGCTAATCAGGACAAGCAATTTTTGGGCTGGCACCCTTCACCCGCCAGCACACCATGGAGATACACGGGGTGCCAGGGGAGCCAGGATTTCCATTCCAGGGTTGTTACAAGCTCTAGAAAAATGAGCAATATCCTGGCAAATCAGGACCAGCTGTGAAAGCTGCAGCCATGGGGGAAAATTTGACAAGCCTGTAGGGCTTCCCCTTTTCCAGCACGTTGATAGCCACAGGAAACAGACACTTTTTAAAGTTTTCACAACCGGGTTTCAGGAGGACCCATCAGCCTCACTAAATATAATATTTCACTCTGTGAGCCATTATTTATTTATTTCTCTTGGCCCTGCTGTCCCCACAAAGCTGCCTGGAAGTGAGGAAACTTGGCCTCCCTGCATTTCAGACTGAAGCAATGCTCTGGATCTGCAAGCCAAAGGAAAACAGGAATCAAGCTAAAAATATGCACATATTTTTGTGCACATATATTTGCAATTATTCTTTGTGGCAAGGGTTTGGGAATTTTTTTTACTTTTGACAGAACTGCAGGAAGACCCTGGCAAACAAGAGAAAGAAGGCTGGGAGGTGAGGGATGTGCAAGGCCTGTTTGAGCTGTTTGTAGCTGCTTGTTTAATCAAGATCTTTGCACAAGATCCATGTATTCATGCACCCAAACTGGGTGCCACCCAAATCTGGTGAGTGCTTCCAGGTGCCAGCTGATTTCCCACTCTCTCCATGCTGTTGCTTCAGCTACGTGCTTGGATCACAAGTGGGTTTGTCCAGCTCCTCCACGTGAACATTAGAAGTGCCCAAATGCCTCAGAGGAAAGGAAAATGACTGACTTTGGAGCTGGCTCTGCACACCAGCCATTTGCACCAATTTGCATGAAATTTGCATTCCATCACTAATCACAACTCAAATGTGTGGAAAATATGGTTTTAATCAGCTGACTGTGGGCAAACAAAGTAATCTCTCTCCCAGTTTTAAGCCTGTGACCTTCTGTCCCAGCGTCAGAAAGGACATAAACTGCCACTTGGATGGCCCACCTGCTTTTCCCAGGCAAGCCAAGCCAGCCTGAAGGCACCAGGACATGCTGCTCTGCCCAGTCACCCTCCTCTGGTTCCCTCTCCCTTGCAGTGATAATTTCTTCCAGGAAAAGAGGCACAGGACTCATCCCAGTGCTTCCAGAAGTGTTGGATTTGCTCTCAGCAGCCCCCTCCACCACTGGACAGTTCAGAATCTCCAGGGAACAACATTCAGGCTATAATGAAGCCAAACCCAGCTGATCACCAATGCACACTTGTTTTCCTGCCTTGCCTCCCTCCCTCCCCTCTCCTTGGGACAGCCATGATGGCCTGGACTTTTTAGCCACGTTCAAAAGTGCATTTTGGCACAGCGTTCTTATTAGACATTAGAAAGCTCTGGCCTGCCAGCAGAATTCTGGGGACAGAAGTGGATGTTCGTGAGCCTGGGGCCGAGACATCCAGCAGAGGAATCCCAGCTCTGCTTGTGACCGGCTCTATGAGGTCTCAGGAGAGCGAGCCAGGCCAACATTTTGTTGCAGCCTTTGGAGGAGGATGCTGAAGTCACCCAGTCAAGCTGGCCCAGTGCCCAGCGGCCAGTGTCACCCCAGTGGGCAACGGGCCAGCCCGGCAGCGCTGCGAATGCAGCCTTTTTAACAAAAGTATTGAACTGGATCAGGATGTCTGGCCTTAACAAGCCCAGATTAACCAAGGACTGACTCTGCTCTGCTGCTATTTTTAGCTGCCAGGAACGGCCTGGCCGTGCGCCGCCCTGCCCCGGCTCACAAAGGGGCTGGGCACGAGCGCTCCTGTCCCTGTTACTCATCCCCATGTCCCCACGGTGCTGATCTGCCATCTCTCCCCATGCCATGCCCACCTGGGGCTGTGTTTCCATCCACACGATGGAGTGGGTGTCTCCAGACGCCGGAGTGGCTCCCCAGGAGCTGCCTTGGAGCAATGGTGCTGCCAGGCCCAGCGGGATGCTTCCCGGCAAAACCACCCCGACACGCCGGCGGCGTCTCCTCCGAGCCTCGGGGGCTCTGCTGATCTAACAAACTGCCTCTCAGCCTCCTCTTGCTGGAAAAATGACAAACACACCTCTGCAAGAGCAGCTGCTTGGGCTCGTGCAGCAGAACACCTCACAGACAGGAGACCCGGTGGGGCTGAAGCGGCTGTGAGGCAGGAATGGCACGGCCACGCTGGATGTGACCGAGCAGCCTTGGCGGGTGCCAAGTGAAATGTCCCAGCCAGCCGGTGGCATGGGGAGGGCTGCTGGCACATCAAGATGTCCATATCTGCCTGGAACACGCTGGGAAAGTGATATCTGGCTGGGTCCAAGCCAAAGAGCTCCAGCTCCAGCTGCCTTTCTCTCAACACCTCCAGGGCTGAGTGCTGGCACACCGGGCAGGAATGCCGTGTGCCTCTTCCCAAATAGGTGAGGCACTGCACAGGCAGAAACTCTCTGATAGCGAGGTGTGAAATCCAGCACTGAGCCCATGTTTCAAAAGCAGAGGTCCTCCAGGGCTCCTTATCTCTCCTGCTCCATGAAATGCAGTCAGATGAAGAAGAGGCTGTGTGGTTTTTTCCCCCCACTTGTGATTCTCAGAGGAAGGCAGGGTTTTTAAAAGCACAGGCAATTGCTAGCGGTCTGCCTCTATTGTTTCCCAAATCTCAGTCCATCAGAAGGGGACAATTAAGTTTGGATCTAGATGTCAAGATCTACTTGAAAAAAACATGCTCAAACCAACCCTGAGGCTCTTCAGTGTGAACTTAAATTCCTGCTGGACTGGGAGCTGCTCTGGCTACTGGATTTTATAAGTGGAAGGAGAAAGTTTCTTCCACTTGAATTCAGCAGGGTTGGTGTGTTGGTTTTTTTTTTTGGTCAGAAGGTATAAGATGTTCATTTATTACAGGTATGCATTTCCTGCAGAACAGATGGGGCCCTGTTGTGCAGATCTGAGCACTAAGCCTGTTCTGCACCTCACTTTGCAGCTGTTGACTGTAACTCCCCCAGCAGCAGTAACACACAGCCCACACCTGGACACATCTGGTCCCATCCTGCTCAGGACTGTGGTCAGCAGTGGGCTGCACACAGAGATACTCAGCTCTGGTTCAGCCTGGCAGGGGCTGCCCCCAGCTCTGGGGGGTTTGGCAGTACAAGAGACAATGCCCTCACTGACACTAAAGGCTGAGCTGGTTCTGTTACCCCTCCCATCCTCAAAACCTTCTTGCCCTGGAGGAAAAAGGTGCTGGAGGACAGGAGATCACCGGAGACTCATTTTCTCAAACACGGTATTTGTGACCCAAAATACGTAGCTGCCTCTTTTATTAAAAGTGACGCATTTCCCTATGTCTTAGGATCCATTTAATGTACCTTATGCTATTGGTATTGCATAAGCTGAATGCAATATTTATATTGCATTTGCATTAATATTGAGCTTATGCAATATTGGTATTGCATAAGTGAAACGCTTATGCATTTAGTTGATTCATTTACAATCTGACTTTCC
This sequence comes from Ploceus nigricollis, assembly GCA_013399945.1. Classification (NCBI taxonomy): domain Eukaryota; kingdom Metazoa; phylum Chordata; class Aves; order Passeriformes; family Ploceidae; genus Ploceus; species Ploceus nigricollis. The sequence goes on from VXBC01007513.1 coordinate 174,925, forward strand.
ATGTTTGTAATCACATAGGGGCCACAACGCTCCTGTGAACACACTCACAAGACCCTCAAAATGACTGAAACTCTCCCTTCTGTGAATGCAGCCTCCCAGTCCCAAATCCAGCTGTCCCTATGTCCTCATTAAAGCACACACCAGTCCAGCAGATCACAGAAACTGCTTGGCCCAAATGACACATCTCCAATGCCTGTCCTCACATCCAAGGCAAGCTCTGGGACTCCCATTCGTGCTGCACCACTCATCCCGGTGGTTTCCAGCTCCACCCCTCTTACATCACTTACTAATCACAGATGGACTCAGCAACCCCAGCCAACAGACATGAGCTGAACTCCGTGATATGACCAATCCTCTAAAAATACTGCTGTTTCACAAGGGGGAGGGCCTGGGTGGGACAGTGCCAGCAGTTCTGCTCTGGCACATTTTGCTCTGGCCCTGCTTGGTTTCCAGCCCGTTCAGCAGTGTGGAACAGTGATCCTGCATCCCACAATTAAACAGGAACCGCTCCTTCCTGCCGTGGGGAGAACGTGTGTGAGATGGATCCCCTCCACGCTTGCCATCTCCAGGGCACCTGCAAAAACACTTAGCAAATCCCTCTTTCTCCCCGGCTCCTGCCTGCTGACAACCTGGCTTTCAGGTGGGAATTGTGTGCGGGAGGTCTGGGGACGCCAGGCAGGAATTTCATGCCCCTGTGAAACCGGAGGGAAATGTGCTGCCAGTGCCAGGTGTGGCAGTGCTTCCAAGTCCCCCCTCACAGGCTGCTCCTGCCAAACACACCCATGCCGTTTGGCTCTGCATTCCATGTCAAAGGCAGGCCTGCAAAGGCTGCTGGTGCTCCAGGGCTGTGGGCAGCAGGCAGCACCCGTGGGTGCCTCAGACCTTGACAAAACCAGGCATGAGTTCCCCTGAGTGAGCAGGAACAGTTATCTCACAGAGTGCTCATCCCCTTGAGTGAAACTCAGTTGGTTTGTTATCCCTGCGATCCACGCACGGGGCAGTGCCACTTGCCAGGTGTCATTCCGTAAGGAGCAGGAATAACAGGGGAGGGGGAGCCCCTCTCTGTACTCCCTTCCCCAGCGTGCTCACCACCGAGCAGCCCGAGCTGAGGCCACCCCTGCTCCCTGGCATTTCTCCTGCCCTCCCTCAGCACTCCCTCTGCCACAGCAGGAGCTGCAGGGCAGCCCTGACTCCTCTCCCAGGAGGGGATGCTGAATTTTGCCAGAGCCAGCAGTGAGTGCTGCCTGCCTGGCTCATCCCTGAGCCTTGGTCTGCCAAGACAAACGCAGGCCGGCCACAGAGGGCCCCTGGAAATGTGTCCAGGTGCTCCTCTCGCTTCAGTTTATCTCCTCTGAGTGCACACCTGCTGGAAAGGGAAGCAAGGAAGCCACACCCTCTCTCCAGGTACATCCCACAGGCTGGCCCTCCACAGAGAGAACAATGAAATGTAATTAACACCTGGCCCTTTTTGCAGGGTTGGCTTTTCCTTCTTGGGAGGAAAGGGAAGGGGAGCTGTGTGATAGCAGCGGCCCTGCCAGCGCAAGGAAGGCACTGTCACACAGCTGAGCCTGGGGACATGCCAGGGACATGCCAGGCTGGCCAGGCAGGGAGCAGTGCCTCTGCTGTGCCACAGCTAGCCAGATATTCTGCCTTCCCTCCCTGTTTTCCCCCCATTGCTCCAGCACTTCTTCTGCAGCGAGGAAAACTGTTCCTCCGCCCGCACCAGCTGTGAAGAAGGAGCACAACTGCACCCAGGAGCACAACTGCACCCAGGAGAAGAAGAAGTCCAGAGTGGGCTCTGTGCTGCTGGAGGTTTGGCACAGTAAACACGGGAGGAAAGCGCCAGGTCCCAGAGCAGCCCCAAGGAGGGGATTACGGAGCTCCTGTTGCACGCGGGACTTGACGTCCAACATAGTTAATGCCTTCTTAATCACTCATAAGCCATTCTGCTCTGAAAGAAAAATAATAATGATTAAAAAACCCCCCTCTTTAGTCTCTTTGCTTTTTATTTTCCTGTTTGTAAATCCCAAGGCCTTCAAAACACTGTCCCCGATGAGTGAACTTAACCATTAACCTACAAAGAGGCACCGATGATTACGGCTCTGAAAATAGATTTTATCCATTCCCTCCACTCGCCTCTCCTGATCTAGACACAAATGCTTAGTGATTGTTACTTGGCAACCATGGTAAAAATGTACTGAGCCACACGTGGCTACAAAGGATGAAATCACTGTCATGAAATTTCCAAAATAAGTACTGTAACACCAGAACACTTATTCCTAAGAGGAACAAACAAACCTTTGCCTTATATATTGTTGTTGCTGGTGGTTTTTTTAAAAATAATTCATTTTTTTATTAGCAAGGCACAGTTTTTATTCTTGCTTCTTTGTGACTTCATTCAGCTTTTTTTGCTGTAGTTAGTGAGCATCACATACGTGCATATATGGACACACAGCATCCAGGGAAGCACAGATACCCTCTGCTGAAGCCTGGGGAGAAATACACAACTGTAGGGGGGCTCACAGGTGGGCAGGGACCTCAGGAGGTCTCTGGTCAAAGCAAGGCCCACCCCCAAGCAAGGGCAGGGTGCTCACGTGTGTTTCTGTACAGATGCATGTAGGTGCACACTTTCCAGGCTCTCAGAGCACATAACAAAAGGTGAATCCATCTGAGACTGCTTTAAACTAGAAATCACTAGTGCAGTGAAAAGCTGGGGTGGATACCAGTTATTGATTAATCAACTGCTTGGACCTGCAGTTTTCAGATGTCCAAGTCCCTATAAATCCACTCTTCTCCTATGGCCAAGCTCCTGTATCCAAAGCAAGATAATCCCACAGACCACCAAAACCAAGATGCCACTTGCAGGAGATACTTCCCCACATAACAAACATCTGAGCTTTAATCTTTGATAAAATATCTCCCAATGGGAAAATGGTTGTGTCATTGTGGCCCTCACAAGGAAGAACTCTGTGCCTTTAGATCTCATTGAAAGCTGTCCTGGGTAGCTTTTGATTAATACATGTTTCTCTGTTGGTCTCTCAGTGAAGCAGGGAAGAAATGGATGGTTTTGCTTTGCTCAGACACCCAGGGGCTGGGCTGGCTTCTGGACAGACTGAACTCCACACAATCAGAAAGATCTGAAACCAGCACACACCAAGCTGAACTTTTCAAACACGAGCCTCTTGAAGTTGTCTAACTTCTCACCAGGGAAATTTTTAATTTCAGAGATTAAACACTGTGTTTGGAGATTCAGAGGCATGATGCAATGCTGATTAGCATTTGTCTCAAAGCCTGATTATTCACACTGTTCCTCTTTTAGGGAACATTCTTCTTTCAAGCTCGCACATAAATTGGTGCCCACAGATCCACTTTCTCCTCTGATCAATACCCATTAGTTGCAACTTTTCCTAGATTTGAGTAGCAAGGGCATCTCCTTCTCCCCAGACCAGTGATAGATTGGATCAGCAATCTGAAATCAGATTCACCCCAGTTTTCACCACAGCTCATCCCCTGAGCCCTGCACGCTGCACTGGTGCTGCTGGCAAGGACAAGGGACACAGAGAGGTGCTTGTCCCTCTCTGCCATGTTCCCCCCACCAGTGGGAAAGGCTGCAAAGGGCTTTCAGCTCCCACAGTGGGAGTATCTGCTCAGCTCCCTTCTGCCTCTTGGAGTGGAATTTTATTGGCAGTGGAGAGACCCGCACCATCTCTCCCTGCAAGAAAGGGCTTAGTGAGCAGGGTCTGTCACCTCCCTGGGATATTTCCAGGCTGGTGCAGGCACTGCAGCATGCTTGCAGTGTTCCATGGGTCGAATGCCCAGAAGAATGCCCTTCCCTGCTCTGCTGCTGCAGAGGAGTGAGAAGTCCTGGTGGCCAGCACTGCGCTGTGAGCCCCACAGTGTGACACCCATGGAGGGTGCTCCCCAGGCACAGGCAGCAGGGCTGGTTCAGCCCATCCCAGCTGGGGCTCTGTCCCTGAGCCCTCTGCACCTTCCATGGCTGAGCCTGGGTCCCTCTGAGCCCTGGTGATGTGGGCTGTGCAAGGAAACCCACGAGCGCTGGAGCGACCCTTGCTGACATCTCCAATCCACTCTCAAATGCTGCTGTCCTGTTTCTCTCCCTATAGCACAAGCACAGACCTAAAAAAGACATCCCCCCAGCCTTCCCTCTGCAAGGGCTTGGGAACAGCACTTTGAAATCTCTGTGAGGCCCTTGCAGACCGTGGAATGGTGGTGAAAGCAGCTTTACCCAGTGAAATGAGATGATGCCAAATAAAAATGATCTTCCCTCTTTTCTGGGCTCATCCTCCCCACCAACCTATGCCTTCCCCCTTACACCTGGCCAGCAGGTTCAGGCTTTTGGGTCAGGGCTTCCCTGATGGATGCACGGCCCATCTTGCTGGGATTTTTTCCTAGGCAAAGCCAGGAAGGAGGCTTCCCAGCTCCCTGTGGTCATTTCATGCCCTCTCTCCACAGCCACTGAGAAGAAACTGGCCAGAAATCCCACAGACACAGGGCAGAGCTCTGGGCTCCCTAGCTCAGAGGAAGATGCTTTCATCTGTAAAGTGAAATGAAACAACACTAAGAAGGGAAAAGATGCATGCAAAGAGTTTTAACTTCCCTGCCCCGACCAGTGACACAAACCCAGCCTTAGACAACACATACCACAAAACCACACACAGCATCGTGCATCTGTTTCCTGAAGCTGGGCTCAGGGTTAAGCTGGGCTCTAAACTCTGGCAGGAATCATTTCTGTTTCCTACTGGCACTTTAAAAATGGATTTGAACACTGGCTTTTTAATCTGTGAGAGCTGCCAAGCTGTATCAAGTTTTCCATACTTAAAAGCTGATTTTTCCCAAGTGCACTTTTAGGAGATTCTTCATAAAGAAAATTAAAAAAAAAAAAATCCTCTGACCTTCTAAATTGCATCTGCTTTCTAAATTCACAATGCAGACATGCAGAGCTCTGGGTGACTAATAGGTATTTAAGCTAGTTATTATTTTATTCTGCAAACAGTGGCAAACCACAAAAGCTAATAGCCTTGGATTTCATTATTTCGTGTGCTGAAGGCTTGGTGCTCCAGACAGCTGAAAGCAAAGGGAAAAATTCAAACTCTGTATCTCAAAAATGCAAACTGTACAAGAGCTGGTTGGAAAAATGATGACCTCAGCCCGTTGCAGCAGGGTTAACCTGTTAGCATCCCCTTGCTGAGAGATTCCTGACGAGTGGTTGGTGGGAATTGAATGCTTTGAGTGCCCAGCAGCAGGGCAGTGTGACCACGCAGAGCCAGCACTGCCCCCATGGCCTTCTCAAGTGCTGCCTTGCCTCAAGCAGGTGCCCTGACAATTTCACACCATATTCTCAGTGGCCTGGCAGTCACTGCACTGCATGGAGCGTGTTGAGAGCTACCTGTGCACAGAAGTGCCCACGGGCAGGAAAGCAAAGCTTGTCCCTACAGCCTTAATTCTGTAAAAATTCACCATAAATCCGACGTTCAGTGCTCCCAGACTACACCTCCAGCAGTCAGGTGTGGTGGCACTGCCTGCCCAGATCTCTCTGAGCACACAGCAGGGCCAGCTGAGTGCCCCTGGGAAAGCAGGAGGGAAACAGTCCTTTTAAACCATTTCCACTCTGAGCTGCCATCACTGGGAGCATTCCCAGCTCAGCATCACTTCCAACATTCAGCCATGACTAAACCACATTTTTCTGGCTGACAATATTGGCATAAAAGCTGAGCCCTGCCTGCCCCTGCTCTGCATGGACCAAGAGTAGGGGGAAGGAAATATTCCTTCTGCCTTACAGGCAGCAAGAGAAGCCGTTTCTGTAAGATTTTAGATGTTTAGGTTGTGTTTTCCCCAACACCTGGAACAAAAAAAAAAAGGTTTCCTATTTTAATTCCCCCAAAAGCTGATGACCTCCCTGTCTCTGGGTCAGCCCATTCCCCCACCTGCCAGCCAGTGACAGATTAAAACATCCACTTTCACTGCAGTGCTCCAGTCTGGGAGCTTTTTGAATCAAAATGAGACAGGCTATTTGCCAATTCACTCCTACATAAAATGGGGCTTTCAGCAGGGCAGGACAGCTGGGGAAATGGCAGCTCCCCTGGCTCCTGTGCTGTGCTGGCAGCCCGTGGCTGGGGCATGTCACACCGGGGCGAGAGGCACAGCAGGCACGTGGCAAAGAGGTGGCTGAGGCATGAGTTTTGTGCGTCCACCTTCTTCAACACATCCATCCTGCTCCTATTTGGTCCCTCTCTGTCCTCCCCTCTGCCTGCCTCAGCTTCCAGCTCTCTCAGGCACCAAAATCCCAGCAAGCAGCCAGGGCAAGCAGTGCAGCAGCAGCCATGGGCAGGAGGGGACACCTGCTTAGCTTGGACAAGGGAGGACCAAATCTCCTCTGCAACGGGACCTGGACACAAAAGCCTGACCAAACACTTCTGTGCAGATGCCCTTCTCCATTGGCCCACTTCTCTCTCCACCCTTTTCCCTCTTCCCATCCGCTGGAGACAGCATCAGTCCATGCAGGGAACCCAACAACCCATCCCCAGGCTGTGTGTGTGTCCCCAGCACAGCAGCCCTTACATATCCACTAGCTGAGCCAAAAGAAGGCTGCCAGAAGAAACTGGTTATATTTTAATATGGTTTATGATTTCCTCATGAACCTGGGAGCCCGGAGGCTGTGCTCAAGGCTAGTTTAGCAATTTATCTTTGTGTATAGGACAACATCCTACAACAGGTGATGAGCTGCCCCCATCTCCACTGGCATCCTGGGACACACACGGACAACAGACTAAAAAAATATGTAGCCTCAATGGCTCTGAAACTGCTCAGAGATAAAGAAAGATGTGAAGGCAGGAGGTGTTGGGAAGGCAGCAGCTGCCAGAGGAGCCAAGGGACGGATTAGTTTGCATAATTCATTCCTGCACTTCAAGGGGAGGCTCAGGAGCCAAGGTCTCCTCCTGCTGAAGTCGCTCTCCTCCGTCAGCAGAGGAGATCAATCATGGCCACTGCAGCTCCCCAGTGACATTTCCAAGTGCTCCACTGAGCAGGGATGAATTAGAGATGGCCACCATGCAGCCGGGGGGTGCCCAGGTCTCTCGCCTGGACTCCCGCAGCCACTGAGCTCCACATCAACCACATTTCCTGAGACAGATGGGATCAAGGAGATAATGCTTCTACAGAGCTGCACCAGTGCTGATAACAAGCCATTAACAAGAGGCATTTTCATACTGTACTGCTCCTAACAGGAGACTGACAACTGCAGAGTAAGCACCGGCCAGCAGATAAGCCCCAAGTGCTGCTCTGTCTGCACGAGGTGCTGCTCACAGCCCAGGGCAGGGCTCAGCCTGCCAGCCACGTGCTGGGCAACTCTGTGCCCTGCTCCAGCACACATCACCTCTGTGCCAGCCTTGCCGTGACTGTGTCCCCTACCTCTGTGGCAGCAGGACGCCAGCCAGGCTTTGTGAAGCACCTGGGGACCTCTAACCTGGAAGTGCTGCAGGAGACTCTGGATGCTGCTGCAAATTGCTGAGCTACTGCAGACTGGCATTGATGGCATCCTCGGGTGGTGTATGGGACACGGATGGCAGCATGACCAGCTGGGATTTGGCCTCCTGAGCCTAAACAAGCTCTGGATTTCTTGTGTGACCACTTCAGCCCCGGTGGTATCAGATGTTCCTCAGTAAGCACAAGAGAAATCCTTTGCCAGGCACGGTGCACTCCCCAGGGCTGCAGCTGCTCTTCACCCTCTGCTTGTCCAAGCATCTTGATCTCAAGAAGAAAGCCCTGAGCTATGACACATTCCCTGCCAGCTCTCCTTGGAGCCTCAGCTCCCGCAGGGAAAGAGCAGGAGAGCTCCAGCAAGGGCAAGGAGCGCTCCATCCTGCCAGTGCCTGCCCGTGGCATTCCAGCCTCTGCCCGCAGGGACGTGTCCCCTGCTGGGGCCATGCTCCCCAGTGCCAGGCACAGCTCCCAGCTGCAGCTGCTTTCTTCTTACTGGGTTACTGCTTCTTCTGGATGATGCCTCTGCGGGTCACAACCTTCCACTCTGTCTCTGCCCAGGGAGCCACCAATCCGCTGGGCAGCTGTTTCCACATGTGGGAAGGAAGGACTCCAGGAAGGACTCCAGGAAGGAAGGACTCCAGGAAGGACTCCAGGAAGGACTCCAGGAAGGACTCCAGGAAGGACTCCAGGAAGGAAGGAAGGACTCCAGGAAGGAAGTGCTAGGACAGCACGTTTGAATGTGGCGCTTTCCCTTCATCACCTGCTACCTCCATTCCCCCAGCAGCCTGGGGGACCTTCAGCTCCCACCATCATTACCAGTGCCACAAACCTCCTGCATGAGGCCCAGAGCACCTGAGGAGGGCAAAGGGGTGATCTGGCACTGCTGATGTGATGGCTGGATCCAGCTGTGATCCCACCTCATCATCCAAGCTCAGAACAAGCATGGACTTGCTCCAGCTGATGCAAAAGACATCCCCCAACAATTCAGGTGCCAGTGAATCCCTGAACATGCTGGGCTGGATCAGGGGGTCAGCGTGTCAGGGGTGAGTGAGAAGGCAGACAGGATCTCAGACTGCAGGGTGAGTACAAGTGGCTCTCTAAAGCTGACAGAGGGAAGATGCTCCTGCAAGAGGAAACAAGGTGGGAGTGAATGAAGCTGCTGAGTGAGGAGGTGATGCTGGTGCTCGTGCCTGCAAGTGGAGGGCAGCAGCTGCAGTGGGAACAGGCAGTTCCCAGGGATCCATGGACTCCTCTGCCATGTAGACACCTGGCCCTGGGAGCAAGAGCTAAAAATACCCCACTCCCAGCAGAGGCCTGGGAACGAGCGGGTTTCCCATGGCACAGCCAGAAAAGCAGAGGACATGCAGGGTGGCACAGTGGCACTGGGGCTCTGTGCAAACCCACCCCACCCCTGGGAGGGAGCTGGGCTGGGAAATGGATAAAGCAGGAGGAAAATGTGCAAATGATTAGTGACTCCCATCCAGTGGACAACCCAGATGCTTCAAAGACAGGTCTGACACAGGCTCAGGTGATGGCTAAGGTTTGAGCTTCTGTTTATTTCCCATTGGAAGACCCTGTCTGTGCAAAACCTACTGCCACGGCTGGAATCTGTCCAGGCTCAGTGTCAGCCCTGCATGGAGCCTGCTGGTCACTTCACTCAGCTGGAACAGAGCTGGAACAGAGCACCAACCCTCCCCAGAGCCAGGCCATGGCACTGCTGCTGCTGTGACAGAAGAGCCCCTCTGCAGCTCTGCTCGCAGCCCTGTCTGAGGGGGCGAGTCCTTGCCAGCTCACACAGCCACCTGCCGGGGGGGGATTTAAATAGATGGTGTGCATTAAACAGGGCAAGGGGGTGCTGCTTATCAGTGCAGCACGTGAGATCTGGTTTGTCACTTGAAGAAGTGCAGGTTTAAGTCACAGGCAGTGGCACTTTGGAGGCTGCCCACCCGCCTGCCTGGGCTGGCAGGAAGGCACGCATGCTATCTACGCTCACTTTGTTCAGAGGCAATGTTCCTGCCAATCTCAGCAACACAGGGTGATGTAAGTGTATCATCCATTATTACTATTTTCATTCCTGACACATGGAAAAATTAATTTTCTTTTTAGAAGTGATGTATGAAGAACCCAGATTTGCCTGAATAATATACGAACCTATAATCTGGCTGTTACCCTTTGTCTGAAGCATTAATATTAGCAGAAGGCAATTTAGGATGATTGCTTTTAAGTTGTAAAGCCAATGTTCAATTAGAGCATGAAATGAAAGACTTATCACTAGTACTGGCATAGAGATTTATTCACAGAGTATTTATTTTCAGCCACAAAGATGCTGGTTTTGTCAAAAGTGACATGTTTAGAACAAGCTGCTTTTGTCTAATATTACTATGAAAAAATGGTTTGGAAGCAAACATTTTTATATTTAGGATAATGACAGCATTTTGTTAAAAAAATTCAATGCCATGCTTTGAATTTCAGTCACCGAGTTTGGTTTGAGGAGGTTTCCATTCCTCTGCAGGCTGTGGAGGATACTGTTCACATTCTCCAGCACCTTTTGCTAGGGTGAGGGTAGTGGAAGCAACACCAGGAATATCTGAATAACCAACCAGAGCTCCCAGCAGTCTCCCACAACTCTGAAGCTTTGTTGGACCCCAGACTGGACTGTGAATTAAGCCTTTGTGAAATGCTGGGGACCAGAATCATAGGCAGCCTTCCCTCCAGCATGCAAAGAAGTAAATGTGAGTCCATGGCTTGTAAAAAACCCCAGGCGTGGTTTGGTACCTGCCAGCACTGCCAGTGGTGCGTGGCAGCACAGGAGCTGGGAGCCCTTGTCTGTGTGCAACCCCCGGGGCTTTCAGGCTGCTTCAAAATGCAAATTCCCATTTTGTCTGCACCTTTGGATGGCCAAGACTCCAGACTTTCTAGTGAGACCTCAAGAGAGGCATGGGGAGGGATGGGTTTGTGAAGACCCAGCAGCTCCTTCAGGAAAAGCCACGCACACAGCGCACGAGGTTTCCCTGGGGAGACAAAAGGGACAAAAGGGCAGTGACAAACAGCCTGCTGGCCTGTGACATCATCACACAGCAGCTGCTCTGCGAGCTGCAAGTGACTGCTCTGTCCCAGGTATTGCTGATTTCTGCACACAGTGCTCCCCAGGCCCCCCTGCAGTCCATTTTTCCCTGTGCTTTCCAAAGGGAAGCAGTTTGTGGTTGAGCCACTGGCTGCACACTGGGGGTTTGCACTGGATTGCTGCAAGAATAAGGAAAAAAGAGGGACTTTGGTGCTTCCTGTGCCATGAGTGCTTGGAAGTATCTGGAGGGAATGAGCCACATGCAGGGGACAGCTGTGGTCAGGAGGGCTTGTGCCACCCAGTGCAGGAGGTGGGGGAATGAGGAGGTGCACATCTCTGCAGCCTGCCTGTCCCCGACTCCCAACACGACCAATCAATGACCCTTAAGTGGAGCTCAAGGGATGCTGGGGCTCCTGGAGCTGTGAGAGAGCAAGGCCATCAGGGCTGAACTCTGCCCTGCGAGAGGGGAGCCTTTCCCTGCCCTGGCTCCCCTGGAGGGACAGCCAGGACCCACCTGGTCCCAGGGAAACTCGCCAGTACATCTTGTTCCTGCTTGGCACTATTAATTTGGCTAAGCAGCCAGAGCTGGCAACACATTTGCACAGAGTCCTGCACTGAATAAAAAGCCCCGGTGCTGAGACACAGTTCAGGGCCAGGACGGAGCAGTGACCTGCTCCTCTCAGCCTGGCACTGCCCTCCATGCCTGTGGCTCTGTCACGAGCACGCCTCTTGTCCCTCCAAAGTGCACCACTACCTCCCAGTTTCTTCCCCATTTAGAAGCTGTGATCCAGCCCAGAAGTGCAGAGCAGAGTTTAACCTCTGGAGAGGGCAGCTCCCATCGCTCTCCAGTCCTCTTGCAACATTTATGTAAACAATTTGCATTCGAGCAGCAACACAGCAACACACACAGCAGCTCGCTGCCAGCACAAGATGGCCAGGCGTGCTCAGCGGAGAGGCACTGATTTTTTCCAAGGCAAGGGTCTGAACCTGAATTGCCACCAGGACTTTTTCTTTTTAGTGGATGAAGAATGGCAATTAGAAATGTTATTCATGCGTGGTTTCAGACGGGCTGGCAGTTGTTTGGTTTAATGGCATGAGATGGCTAGTTAGAGCAGGACAGCTGGGTATCTGCAATTAATCTGTGCTTAAAACACGCTGCAAATGAGCAATACAGTCTGGCTGGGCCTTGGGTAGCTGATATGGAAATCCCAGTGGAAAGATTAAAGGAGTGAAAGGACGTATCTCCAAGAGAAGTTTATTCCCACAAAAGAAATCTCTGGGCTCATTTACACAAAGCTGTTTCTCAAGGCTGTAGTGATTATCTCCTTCCTGAGATATTTTCCAGCTGCACTTTGCAAAGGTCTGGATGGATCTGAATTACACCTTGGTTCTGAGCAGCCTCTGGCACAAGTTTACAGTGTCAAGAAATGGAAAAAAAAGAAGTACTAGAAAGTTTCTTGCAGTGGGAACATTTGTCACTGAGATGTTTCACGGAATAAACCCTGGGCACGGGACCAAGAGAAGTAATTGGACTGGCCATGCTCCATGTTTTAGATACTTGTCTTGGGCTTTTCAAATGTGCAAAGAATATCACTTCTCTCTTCCAGAGAGCAAGGATGAGAGGGCCTGATGGCATTTGTTTCTTCAGCTTGCATATCCTCTAGGCCTTTACCCCAAAGTCACGTTGCTTTGTCCCTTGAAATGCTGCCAGCATGAAACCCTGCTTTTCCTTGCTGTGCTGAAAGCCCTGAGTGCTGCCAGAGCAGGCAGGAGCAGGCAGGGGCTGCCACGTGGGAGTCACGCTGCAGCACGTGGTGAACCCAGCCCCGGAGTCGTGCAAGGACAGTGTCCCCAGAGAGCCACCTTGCCACATGCCTCCAGCTCAGGAGAGCCAGCAGAGATGTTCCCAGTGTGCTTTCTGCTGGCATCTCCCCCAGGCCATCCATCTGCGACCTGGGTCCCAGGGGTGCCTCCGGAGCGCCGAGGAGCAGATAAATCCCTGCCCTTCGTGCACAGCCCTCCCCGCGTGGTGACAGCTGGGAAAGGGAGGGAAGGGGACGGTGTGGAACGCAGTGGGAACGCTGGCAGGGCAGAGCAGGCTGTGGCCAGAGATCTCCCCCGTGCTCTCACACTGCCAGCACAGGGAGAAGCCAGCCTGGAAAGGTGTTTGCTTCCCCACTCCATGCTGGGGATGAAGCTGGCACGAGTGGTGGGCCCTGCTGCCTCCTGAGCTGAGCACCCATCGGTCTCTCTCAGCAGTGACTCTTGTGGGGAGCTCAGGCTGCACAGATGGGCCCAGCAAGAGGCTGTGAGAGAGGAAAAAAGCAGATCCCCAACGTCAGGATTCACCTGGGACAGCCCTGAATTCATCCTTGTGCTGGCAGCCCCTCCTGGTCTGCTCAGCCTGTGGCTGGTTTTGGGAGTCCAGCTCCTGTTAAAGATGTGAGAAGGCCTGGGGGTGGCAGGGGTAGGATCCACCCAGGAAATTCAGGGTCCTACAGGTCTTTGGAAAGACTGTCTGGCCTGGGCAGCAATGCAGCTCCGCCTGGACTTGGGAAGCTGCTCCTCACTGCGCTACAGTGGCTCCCAAAGCTCCTCTGGCATCACACCACCTTTCTCAGCAGGGATCTGCTTTTTAATTTTTCCTTTTTTTTTTAGTTAATCCTCCATGCTAACGCCTGCCTGGCAGGTTCTGAAGCAAGAGAAGAGCAGTGGAAGGCAGCAGCTACGGAAGCAGCTCCGCAGAGGGAACGGCAGCCCCGCCAGCCGAGCCCTGCTGAGGGGCCCGGGCTCCTGAGGGATGCTCTAAGGACCAGCCTATCAACCACTGCAGCTCCTTGCTGTACTGCCACCTAGGTGAGCACTCAGGCACGCACTAATTGCCATCCTCAGGAGGTAATTACAGGCACTCTGAGCCCCTCTCCATGCCAGGCAGCACAGACCACAGGTCTGGGCCAGGGCTGCAGCTCTGCCCCCGAAGCGTGGCAGCGAGAGGAGATGGATGGATTTACAGAGTCTCTGTTTGCCAACAGGCGAGCCACCATCAATATTTAAATGGAATGAGTCTCCAGAGTGGGATGAGCAGCTCCTGATAAGGCAGCATCCATCATTCTGGTTTTTAATTTTGCGCCTGCTCACTCAGTGCACGGCATCACACGCACGTTGAGTAAATGAATAATGGATAAATAATTCACCAGATGGCTCATCCTCCTGGTTCTCCCAGCCACCATGGAGCTTGGGTGCCTGGCACAGGGATCCTGGAAGCACCGAGTGCAGGGAGGTGGTTCTGGGGGGCAGCACCACGGTGACACAGTACTCAGCACTTCTGGAGTCCCTCTGCCAGCAGCTGTGACTCCACAGCTGCCCAGCTGGCCTCATAAAGGTACATCAAAGCCTTTGCTCTCCAAAACCTTCCAGGGGCTCACTGGAGTCTCAGCAGCCCCACAGCCAGATCTCTGTTGACTCTGCCCATGCAGTGGGTGCTGGACAGCCATCCCTGCTACTCCCAGTGTGCTGCAAGGGTGCCAGCACCACCATGGGCAAAGTGCCCAGGACCTCCTGCTGTCCCATCTTTATGCTCCCAGGGCAGCCAGGGAAATCCTGCTCCTCCTGAAGCTTGTGCTGAAACTCTGCTGGTCAGGCAGAAAGAAACTCCAGCCTCTGCTGCCATCACTGAATAGAGAGGACAGGCTTTTGTCACCCCATGGGGCTGCACTTGGCTGCACAAACACTTGGACACTGCATGCCAACACTCTCAGCAGCACCTTTCAAAGTGGCACTTCAGTTGAGGGGAAAAGGGGCAATGATGCCAGTGTCTGCTCTAGGAAAGGCAATGAAACCAAGGAGGCAAAAGTTTCAGAAAGCCCTCCCCACACTCCTGTGAGGCTACAAGCTGGCTGCACCCACTCCACATTTATTCCTCCTGTCCCTTCCCTGTAAGTACAGGGAGCAGGGAGCTGCACTGGAGCAGAAGGGACCTGCCAAACCTTGGTCAGCAGCTCTCTGCTGGCCCTCCACTTCCCAGAAACAGCACTGAGGTCTGCAGGACATGTATGCCTAGTTCAAATACTGCAGGAACATTTGCTGGAGCACCCAGAAGCCTTATCTGCAGGAACTGCTGACAAATGCCTAGCTGGATGGCAAGAGCATGACAGGCATGGGAGGGGCTGTGCAGCAGGGATTTACCACGTGTAACTTTTCTGCCAGGCTTCCTCAGGGACCAGACACTGATCCTCAGCTGCCCCACGTGTCACACTGTGAAAGACTTTCACCCAAGAGACTTTCATCTGCTTGCACTTGGTCTCAGCACCAACCTCTCCGTGCTCGGCTGGGGCATCGTCACCTCTGGGCATGAACAGTCAGGGCTGGGCTGCCCAGCAGGCCCTGCAGGCTGCTGGTGGCCAAAAGCAGAGCTGTGGAACCCCCAGAACCCTGATGCCATGGCTGGAAGGGCTCCAGCTCGGGGAGCCTCCAAGCCTCCTGTTTGCTGGGTGTTGCCATTCCCGCGGCAGGGACTCTGCCACAGCACTGACCTTTGCAATGATGGCATGGCCCAAGCAGCAGCCCAGCTCTGGCTGCAACTCTGTTTTGTGGTTTCAGGCTCAGGCTGGTCAGCCTGCCCCAGTGCACCACCAGGGAAACTCAGCTCTGCTGGGAGAATCCCTGGGAGAGAGGGACTCTGTCAGTAGTGCTGCAAAGCTTCCTTGGTCAGCTTCTCCTCTGAACACCAGGCACACAACTCAGCTGCCTGGGACAAATTTAGGAAACACCAAGTCTTAATTTATGGCAGCAAACAGAAAATCAACTCCAAGTTGCAAAAGGTACAAAAGGCTTGGCAGTTCCTGACGGAAGATGCTGGAGTGGATTCTCTCCAGTGGCAATCAGCAGGCTCTGAGCCTCTGCAAAGCAGTTTGCTTTGTGCTGAAAGCTTTACAGATTCACCAGGACTTCTGCAAAATCTGGTCCCAGAGGGGTGTGCAGGCAGTGTCAGCTGTTCCAGAGCAATCTCAGCCCCTCTCTGCCTGCAGACGTCCTGACCCGACGTGGTGTGATCCAGGTGTGCTCTGGTTTCAGACCTGTGTTGTGAGACAGCTGCCTCCTCACAGCTCTGCGCATTTCTGGGTCTCCACATGAGATGTTAGAGCAAGCCAATATCCATGGATACGTGGCATGTCAAAGTTCAGCAGCCAGATTCCTAAAACATGGATCCTGAAACGTGGAAAGCAGCTTTGGTTTTCCTGCAGCAAGGCTGCAGTGAGCAGTCATTTCCCAGTGCTCATCCCCAGCAATGCCTGGCTGGGGCTGGCTGAAGCCCGTGCACAGCCACGGGTCACCCTGTGACATGGGGCAGCAAAGGGCCACACAGAAATGCTTCTGGCTTCCTCAGGGAGCTTTCTGCTCCTCTCCTCATCCTCCTCCCCTGTATTTCTCCCAGCTGCAGCTGTCACCCAGAAAAGTGCAAGGAAACTCACTGAGGCAGTGGAAGTGTTGCTCAGCTTCAGCAGGAAGCAGTGCAGGGGATCCCTGGCACGCCAGGGGATGGGAGCAAGCCTTTCCAAAGCACCTCACCAGGAAAAGGCTCCACCTGGCCCCAGCTCCTGCTGTCCCTGCAGCTTCAGCACCAGTGCTTGCAGGGGACACAGAGGTGAAACACCCCAGGGGTCAGCACTGGGATCTCTCAAGCTCTGGCAAAACCTGGCAATAAAATTTGACATTTTGGGGGGAGACAGTTTTTATTGCTTTTTTTTTAATAGCAGTAATAAAAGTCAGTCTTTTGGCAGGTGCCTGGAGCTGTGTTTTGCCATATGAGAAATGGTTCAGCGTGTGATAGCTGAGTTCACAGGCTTTGAAAAGCTTGGAAGAGCAGTGGGATGGTGTCTTTAATACACTTCTTTCAAGGGGGAAATTCACAGAGGGGAAAATGAGGAGAAAGCCAAAGGAAGTGGTGTAAGAGACCCTCTGCAAGCCCCTGTGGGCAGGGCCCAGGTCTGTGGCCAGCTCTGTGCCCAGAATGAAGACATGGGAGCACAAGGAGAGAAGGGCACTTTGCTTCCATTGCTCCCCCCACCCCCAGTCCAAGGAAGAGAAATAAGAGCCCAGGATCAAAGCAAGAAGTGACCAGATCCCTCCCCTTCCCTGGTGCATTCTGAGCTGACCTTTAATAATTGCAGGAGGGAAAATGGGCTGGTCAGTTTGCATTAGCAGTTCACTGGAGTGGCTGGTGCATTCTCCTGCTCATCAAATCCAAGATGCTTGGATAAGCCCTGTGAGCAATCAGTGCTACAACCCACAGCCAAAAAATTTTACAAGTCCATACGCACATAGTTAGAAAGATGTTGATTAATTTGTTCTGATACACTTCAGAAAAAAAAAAAAACCCGCTCAAATCGCATCAGGGAGCTCAGGCAGATCATAAATTGCCTTGCTCAAGATTGTAAATATTGCATCCATGCCTCCCTGTGTGTTTTAAAGACATTTTCATGGGCTGGGCCTGTGTGGAAGAGCTTTGTTTTAATATTTTACTAAGGAAAGCATATTTCATCTGCGTGGTGCTTGCAAGTGAGGGAATTTTTATTTTGAAAAGCTTCTTCAGCTGTGAAGAGAGCAAGTGTGGACCATACACAGACATGCCACTGCAATAAGGCAGGATGCTGCAGCTGCCCTGAGATGTGATTTAAAATGCACGGGGCAGATGTGAGAAAAAGAGAGAGAAAAAAAATGGAGATGAGGAAAAATAGAGCAGGCACTGAGCCTTGAGCCTCTCATCCCCCAGCTCCACGTGTGCCAGGGGCCAGCCCAGCCTGGGCAGAGAGGGATCTCTGAACACTGACTGCTGCTAATTCAGGGCAATCACCTCTTGCCATCAACAGCCTGATCAGGCATTTACTGATCAGGCTGGCATGGCATTACCATCAAGGGATCTTGTTTGCACCAGGGGATGCCCAACATGAAAAAAGCTACTGTCTTTTTTGCAAACATAACCAGATTTCTGCTGTGGAGAAAATGCCGGTGAACCCGAGATGGGAAGAGATGATGATGATGACTCCAGTTCAGAAGGCTGAATGATTTCTTTATTTTATCTATATTATAATACATTAATATACTATTTAAAGAGAGAGACTAAAACTACATCTTACATTTCTAACTACCATATCTAACTACTACTCTAACTTCACTCGTGACTCTCTCCCCTCAGAGAGTCTAGCTAGAAGTAGACGTGATTGGCCATCAGAGCCAAACAATCTTCAGCAGTATCTAATTAACTAATAACTCTAAGTAAACAATTCTCTAATACATTCTACATGAGAGAAACAAGAGACAGAAATAAAAATTGTTTTCTCTTTTCTTTGCTCCTGTCTCTCTCTATAATAAAATCCTGAGAGAGAGAAATATGTGCTTGCCACAGATTTCACCCTGAAGTGTGGACTGGGTACAAGGTGGCAGCTCTCAGACCTATACCAGCACCCTCCCAAACCAAATGTTTAATTCAGGGCTGCTCTGGCCCTGGGTTTTCTTGCAGGGCTGCCTGAATGGATTCTCCTGCACTGAGCCATGCAAGCTCCCCCCTGGAGAGTTTCTGTCTCCTGCCAGGAGGGGCTGCATGGTCAGGTCTCTGGCCAGCTCTCTGCACACACAGCTCCCATAAGACATCTGCTGGGGGAGGCAATGACACTGAGGAGAGCAGAAAGGATTCCCTCACCACTGCCCCAGCCCCACCTCACCAAAGTCAAGGATCTACCTGATCAGAGGGTTCCTCTTCTCAACCTGACTGAAGAAACACCCCTGGCTGGGCACTGCCAGGGAGACCATCACCCTCGAGCTGGAGGGTGACACAGCCCCAGGTGACCCTGCCACGGAGACAGCCCCAAATGCCAGCAAAGAAAGCTGCAGACAGCTGCAGGAGTGAGGAGAAAACAGGGCCCATTCTGTGCAACGAGCAGCATTTCAGGGAGGAAGTTAGGAAGATAGGCTGAAAGAGCTGCCGTTCAAAGAGCTGCTAACATCTCCAGGATGCCTTGAAGAATTTTGTCTATTTTTGTGCTGTGAGCTGAGCCCTGCTGATCTAAATCCAGATCAGCTCCGCTTCACAAACGCAGCAGCTCTGAATTCAGCCTGGTTTAGCTCTGGNGCTGCTCTGGCCCTGGGTTTTCTTGCAGGGCTGCCTGAATGGATTCTCCTGCACTGAGCCATGCAAGCTCCCCCCTGGAGAGTTTCTGTCTCCTGCCAGGAGGGGCTGCATGGTCAGGTCTCTGGCCAGCTCTCTGCACACACAGCTCCCAGTAAGGCATCTGCTGGGGGAGGCAATGACACTGAGGAGAGCAGAAAGGATTCCCTCACCACTGCCCCAGCCCCACCTCACCAAAGTCAAGGATCTACCTGATCAGAGGGTTCCTCTTCTCAACCTGACTGAAGAAACACCCCTGGCTGGGCACTGCCAGGGAGACCATCACCCTTGAGCTGGAGGGTGACACAGCCCCAGGTGACCCTGCCACGGAGACAGCCCCAAATGCCAGCAAAGAAAGCTGCAGACAGCTGCAGGAGTGAGGAGAAAACAGGGCCCATTCTGTGCAACGAGCAGCATTTCAGGGAGGAAGTTAGGAAGATAGGCTGAAAGAGCTGCCGTTCAAAGAGCTGCTAACATCTCCAGGATGCCTTGAAGAATTTTGTCTATTTTTGTGCTGTGAGCTGAGCCCTGCTGATCTAAATCCAGATCAGCTCCGCTTCACAAACGCAGCAGCTCTGAATTCAGCCTGGTTTAGCTCTGGTCTTTTATCCTTGGGAAACATGGCTTGCTCTGAAGATGGGAGGAAGCACAATGCTATGAAAAGCACCAGGAATTCAGCCCTTGGAGCCAAAGAAGCAGGCACATGCTGCAGGGGGTGAAACCCACGTGCAGTCAGCTGCAGTTATCCTGAGACAGCGCAAGCAAGCTGCTCAGCAGCCAGCCCGGGCAGCCAAGACTTGGAAAGACCTCACAGAAGTAAGGGCACCTCTCTCCCCGTGCTCCCAGGGCTGGATTTGGTTGGAGGGTGCTAAAGGTTTGCCAGTGACAATCTGCCACTGACACTCTGAGACCTCTCCAGCCTGCAGCACCCGATCCTGTCTGGCCTCCTGCAGGGCTGCACTGGGCACTGGCGAGGTTTCAGAGCAGCACAGGCAGCGAGCAAAGCCTGTGTGCAGCTGCAAAGAGCCTGGCACTCCTTGGTGCACACTCNGCAAGATGCAGGACATGCCGAAGACCTGGAGCAATAAAAGGTCTGCTTTGTGCCTCTGAGACCTCTCCAGCCTGCAGCACCCGATCCTGTCTGGCCTCCTGCAGGGCTGCACTGGGCACTGGCGAGGTTTCAGAGCAGCACAGGCAGCGAGCAAAGCCTGTGTGCAGCTGCAAAGAGCCTGGCACTCCTTGGTGCACACTCAGGCCCTCCTCTAAGAACCCTCCCTGCTTTTTACTGTGCACTGCTGTGAGCTGGAGAAATGCTGCTCGACAGAGAGAGACAGGAAACACTGCCAACAATTGTCTTCTGCAGGGGTCAGGACAGACCTCAACACCCTCACAGCTCTGTCCTGGCAGGTCCTCAGACACATCCTTCTGGTGACTGGCTCCTGGTGGAGCTGGTGGCCTGCCTTTCAGCTCTCTGCTTTCAGCTGCAGAACACCTAAGCAAGGCAGAGGGTTGCTCCATGGTGGAGTGTCTCCAGCATGCACTGGGAACCAGAGTTCAGAATGCTCAAAAGGCACCTAAACCCAAGTGCTTATGCAGGAGCGGCAGGAAAAGGAAACGCCTTCCACTGCTGCACAGCAGCTGTCCCTCAATGACTCCTCCTAGTACTGGCAGCTTATCTGGCACACATAATCTGCCTGAAATTGTCTGCATTTATCACTTTTGCCATGGTGTTTGAGCACCTTGCAAGCTTTACCAACTCTCTGCAATACAGGGAGCCGCTGCTGCCTGCTGGGAGCAAGAGGGGAGCTGGTGTGGGCGGCATGCGTGTGTCCTGGGGATGGGAGATGTCCCCCCTCAGCCCCCCTCTGCCAGGCTGCCCAAAGCTTGCTCCCCTCGCCTGGAGAGAATGACTCTAGAGCATGAGCATCTGCTTTACCCTGGGGTAAGCAGCGAAGACCACCAGCTCGATCTCTGCTCCTCTTTTAACCTAGAAAAAAAAGCTTTTCAGAGCTCCCACTTCAGCCTCCTTCTCCTGGCTGCAAGCAAAAAGCCTGCAGGGCACAGGGAGGACCCCGAGGCACCCAGTAGCAGCCCCTGGGGGACACCAGCAGTGCCCCCAGCCTGATGGGCGACAGTGACCAAGCCTGCCACTGCCTCGGCCGCCCTGAGCTGTGCCTCTGCTTCTCTGAGAAATCCTGCAGGGCATCTGGCCACAGATGTTTGGGCAGCCACACACCCTGCGTGGCCTGCAGCAGGCAGCCCCCCAGGGGAGAGAATTGCTCCCCCAAACACATCACCTCGTGCCTGGATGCACAGGGGACGTCTCCGGCAAAGGCCAGGCACCACGGGCAGGGCGCTGCAGTGACCCAGGGTTTAGTTGTTGCATCTGCCTCTGGTTTCATCCCTGTCAAGTGGCATAAGCAATCAAATCAGCTTTAATAAGGGCATTTGGTGGAGGCTTTTAGGTTCTTATCTTGCTTTTAATGATTCATTCAGCTTCCCCTCTCCATTCTTCCCGATCAAAACCTGCCGGGAGCCACCCCAGCACTGGCTGGATAAATTAAAGGGACTTGGGCTCCGAGGATAAAGGACTCGTAAGGGGAGGATGAGTTCTCTGTAGAGGCACACAGAAATAAGCCACAACTATTTAGCTTATTCTCCCTAGTTAGCAGCTCCACGGACACATAACCACGACCCTGCTGCTGCCACTGCGTTCAGCCACACCACATCTCCTGATGGAGTCACCCCTGGCAGCCCCCAGCCCTGTTCTGCCACTCTGTGGCCCCACGACCACACCAAGGCTCTGCTGAGGAGCTGGCCACCACGGAGGGCACGGGAGGGCAGAGAGGGGATATTTCTTTCCCCACACTGCACCCTTCTCATGTCTCCATTTTCATGCCCCACACCTCCGTGTCAAGCAGCCTGAGTGGCTCTCAAGGGGGGCAGAGAAAGCCTCTAGCACATCCCACATCCATCAGGCAGCTCTCCCTGCCCCTGGATGCTGATGGATGGTCTCCCTGTCCAGCTGCCAGAGGGACCCCTTAGATCAGATAGCCTTTATCTCAAAATAAGCCCTGGAAAAATAACACAGGCTTTATTTGTCATTCACTCTGGGAAAGTTTTGAGCTAATAAATAATGTGAAGTTATTTTAAAGAGCAATAGCTTTCTTAAAAACTTCAGCTCAGGGCTCTGACAGAAATAACAATACCTCTGTTGCCTAAATACCCATCAGCTCAGCTTCTACAAAATTTGTTTTCTTTGGCTGCAAAGAACAAAACTTTGCAAATGAATTTGCTTCACGCTCATGTAATTAGCAATTAGCTCCCTGGTGGAAAATGATTCCCCCACACAATATTTGGGTGAATCACACCCAGGTGGGGTTTTTGTGACTTGTTTTGTGCATGTGCACATTCATAAACACAGAGGCACATCAGAATCTTGGCTAAATTATTCCCTTTGATCTGCTCTTCATGTCAGTGCCTCAGACCACAGGAAACTTCAAGGGTTGATGTTGGTATTAGCAACCCCCCTGCCCCACTGGCACTGAAAGCCAGAGATGGGGTCCTGCTTCCTGATGTCAGGCCAGGACTCCTGAGGACAGCTCAAGAATTCCTGCACAGCTTTGGGGAGCTATTTACATTTTCACATGATAGATCAGGGCTTGTCTTCCTCTCCTGCCCCCAGCTCACATGTGGGACAAAATGCTCCCAACCATTTTTTCAGGGTACAAAGTGGCTTTGTGCAGTAACTGAATTGAATTTGACTCACTTTTGCCTAAACCTCATGCAGCAGCCTTGGCAGACCCCCCTCCAGCCAGAACCTTATCTCTCCTTATTCTCCTTTTCCTGTGGTGGCAGACGTGGCCTTTCATCACTTGCCGAGCTGGGTAGATTGGCAGGATGATGAAGAAACGAGAGAGCCTCAGTGAATTCAGTCAGGGATGCTGGCCAGGTTTGATTGAGTCCCCCCTGCCGAGGACACTGACACAACCTAATCACTCAGTGGAGCCACTACCACCACGTACATCCACGCCTGTACACGTATTTCCACATTTTCACAGAATATTTGGATGTTCTGTGTTGGAAGATTATCTAATTCCAACACCCTTGCCAGGGCAGGGATGCCACCCACTAGAGCATGTTGTCACTTCCAGCTGGCCCTCCAGAGTTCCAGAGATGGGGCACCCACAGCTCCTCTGGCAGCCTGATCCAGTGTCTCACTGGAGGTCATGAGGGCACACGTGAAGATGGGCTTCAAAGCCATTTAAACCCTTGGGGAGGTTCAGCTCCCAAATCAAGAGAAACAGCCAGCCTTCTCTGTCAGCTTTGCCCTGACAGAGAAGGTTTATCTGCCCTTTGGGTCTGATCTGGGAGTTCTTAGTCACCTCCGAAAGGTAACAGAAATCCCCGTGGCCTTGCAGAGCAGCATGGCATCTGTACCCATGAAAGAAATGCAGGATGGGAGCCACAGGGGGGGCTTTGCCTTCCTTTCAGCCACAGACAGGGACCTGTGGGAGCAGTGGAGAGCCACCTGCACCCCGTGGGGAAAGCAAACACCACCCTGGCAGGATGATCACCTTATGTGCAGGGCTGTCCCTGGGCTTCACTCGTGTGCAGCCTGCACCAGCCCATCTCCTGCATTGTTCCAACACACAGCCCAGCCAGAGCTGCTGGCTTTAGGCCTCTGCTGGTATTTCTCCTTGCAAAGTCCACGGGGTAGCAAGTGCTTTTTTGCTGGGACTCATTTCCCCGTCTGAAGGGAAATGTGACTTTACTGAAAAGCAGTAATTCTGAATTCTGCCTTCCCCTACGCACATTGCAGTGCTGCTTGGGGATAAAAAAAGCTCATGGTCTGTTTCTGTGTTCTCTTTCTCATCTGTACTAATTACCATTGTTTCACAGAGACTCAACAGCAGCGTGCATGATACCCAAATTTTGTGCATCAGAGAGCCACTCCCATGCTGAGTGAGACACCAGACCTCACCAGAGTGGAACACTCCCCCCTTGAACTGTCCCTGGGAAATTTGCCACACAGGGACTCAGTGAACATGAGGTGAGCTTAAATTTAAAATAATAATAATAATAATAATAAAACCTTCATAAAATGAGGGAATCTGGCTCCTCTTAAGGTGGGTCTAAAGCTGAAAGGCTACAGCAGAAGCAAGCAGGGCAGTAGCTCTCCTCATGTTCACCCAAGAGGATGCACCACTCATCTTATTTCAGGATGGAGAGGGGCTAGACAGCCTCAGTGCCTTATGTAAAACTTGCTCATGTTGTTCCTGGCCTCCCTAAGGATTCCCAAAGCAGGTGTCCATCCTCCTCTGCTGAGGGAGGCTGCCTGGATCTGCAGCAGTGACCCCACTGCATGGCCCACCTGGAAAACACAGAGCCTGGCGCTGCATGGACTCCTTCACTGGCTCCAGCAGGCCGTGGTGATGGACACTGTAAGGAGCTGGCTGTACTTCTGGATGGGAATTAGATTTGATGATGTGCTTGCTTATTTGGGTTTCAGGGCACCAAGTGGGGCAGCTGCTGTGTGGGATGGGTGGCAATGGACCTGCTCAGCCTCGCTGGTTTGCTGGCAGAGCAAAGAAAAGCCCTCTGACCTTTTGTCTTCCTCTCCTGCCCCCAGCTCACGTGAGGCACGAAAAGTTTCCAACCTCCTTTTTCAGGGCACAAAGTGGCTTTGTGCAGCAACTGAATTAAATCTGAAGAGAAAGTGAGCCATCAGCCAGAGGTGTCTGGTGTCAGAGCAGGAAATTTGAGGATAAAATCTAAAAGCACTCTGTGCGTATCTTGTGCGTAGCTCAGATGGCCTCAGCCTGGTCCAGCCCCCATGAAAGGACAGCAGTGAAAGCCAGTGACAATAGTTAAGGGATCTGAGAGAGGCTGAGGCTTTGAAAATATCTCAGCAGTGGAAAACAAGGAGGAAGAACAAGTGGTCGGTTTTCAAAGGAACGAGCTCACCTGTGGGGTGCGTGGGAGGATGTACAGGGCTGCAGAAGTTCCTGAACAGGCTGAGAAAAATGTATGGATGTGTCCATGGACACACAAATAGCACCTACAAATGGGCATACACATGTGTATGCATATTTAACTTGAGCTCAGGGAGAGCTGTGAGAACCTTCAAAGGCACCCAAGGAGGACGAGGGAGTGGGAAGATGAAGTCTGAAGAAACTAATGCAGAGCAGCACACACACCAGTGGCAAAAGACCCAAACTACTCCTACATGCCCTACATTGTAAATCAGCTGAAGCTGCTCCTGGAAACGACTTCCCAGCAGCCAGCCCGGCAAAGAACTCTGACATCATAAAAACAAAATACAACCTTTTGCTGTGCAAACAGTGGATTGAAAAAAACAGCACCAAACCAGCACAATAACATTCAGTAAAGCAGCTGCAAGGGCACATATGAGGTTTCTGTTATTCCACTTCAGAAAGGGGGAACATCAAGTAACAGGGTGACAACTGATAAAGGAGTGCAGAGATTTCCATACTAAGCCAGGCTGCACACAGAGGATTTGTTTAGCTTAAAGATAAAGCAATATATAAAAGGTCTGCCTGACACTTCTCATTTATTCTTCCTTGACACAAGAATAAATGATCTCGGTGAAATGAAAAAGCAATGTATTTCAAAGAAACAAAAGGGTTTTTATATTCTTACCTACAGTGCACCAAATTGTGGCACTGACGTGTTGTTGAGATCAGGAAATTAGCATGATTAAAGACAGAATCAGATGTTTAGGAGGAAAATACAGTTACTTTAAATGAAAGTTTAGGAAAAAACCTCATGCAATCCCCTGTGCTTTTATGAGAAAATATTAACAAATATGCTTTCTCTCATTCAGTCCAGGCCAAACAACTAGGAACAAAGAATTGGTCCAAAGATGCTGGAAGGTAGCCCCAAACCAGTGATTCTGGAAATGGTGCAGCTCCCCCTCCACCTTTCTCCGTGTCCTGAGCTGGGTGCATAAAAAAAGGGAGACAATGACGGGCAGGGAGTCAGGGACACCACAGCCCAGCACCAGTGAGGCCACCAAAAGGTCTTTCAGCTCCCATGGCCACCTCTCAGCTTGGTTGTTCGAGGGCTTGGTAAAGGCTGAAGAGCAGCTGAGGTCTGGAGAACTCCAGTGTGGAGCCAGAACAGGCGAGCAGGCTGCTGCTCCTGAGGGAGAGCCTGACCCAGCCTGCATGGCCAGCAGCACAGCAGTAAGGGGACCCAAAGGAGTCCAGATGATTATTCTGAAACGTGTAACTGCATACAGTAAGATGAACAAAAAAAATTTTGCTATGTCTGTAGAAAGCAAAAAGGGCTGAATTTACTGGGTGAGGGGAGTAATTTAACTCCCTTTTCTCTGAGCCGTGTAGGACTCAGCACAACCCATGGAGGAAGGTTTCCCCTGGCTCTCAGTGGATAGGATTTCATCCATCAGCTGTTTTTATCCTACAGCAACCTTATTTCCCCATGCTCCCTCCCTGGCTTGACTCCTTTCAACCTTGTGCTTCACGGCTGAGTGCCTGGCTGGAAGAGAAGGGTATGGAAATGAAATCACTGCAAGATGCAGAGGGCAAACAGGCAGCCCAGGGTGCAGCTCCAGAGGTCACATCCTCCTGTCCTTTCCTATGGGAAAGTGCTCTCCAGATCTGCTCACACCCTCCTCCAGCAGTTTGGGAGCCCAGAGCTGGCCACCCAGTCACGAGCCTGTGATGTCTTTCTCCAGCTGGGGTACCCTGGGCAGGGCTGCTCTGCTGCAGGAACAAATGGCTTTTTCCTCCTTCTGTCTTTGCTGGGACCTTGATGGTGTCCCCCAGAGTCAGAAAGTGACTGTCCCTGAGAAAAGAGTGAGCAAAGGGGCTGCTCCTTATCAGTGGTGGGGGTGCAGAAAGGGACGAGATCTTCCCACAGCGGGCTCAGCTTTGTGGTGGGAATGAAACTACAGCTCCTGGCAAGATCCACAAACCAAACCCAATCAAACCACTCACCGTGGCAGGGGGATGCCTGCAGAGTGAAAGAGCTTAATGGCTGATCTTTGTGTACCCTTGGACACAAAGCTGGTATTTATTCCTTGTGCCATAGAAGCACTGCCATCTTTGACGTGGAACAGCTCCAGGATGATGGACGGGGAGGAGAAGCAACACGGAACAACTCACCAAGGTCCTGCTCAGCACCTGGGCTGGGCACAGGACTGAGTCTGTCCTGTTTGCTACAGGGTGATGAAGATGGGTGACATGTACAAGCCAGCCTTCTGGGACTGCCTGAGCACACGTGCCCACAGGAAATCTCCACTGCAGATCTCCCCACAGTCTGTACAGGGAGACTGGAAAGGTAAGGCCCATCATTTTCAGCTGCTGCATTGCTCCCAAAGGCAGCACGGTCTACCAGGATGAGGAGATCTACGCTTGCCCAGGTTCTCTGCACAGAGTTGGGACTTGTTGGACTGTCTTCATCCTGTTTGCCATCAGCAGGCTGAGACTGGCTTTCAGACAATGTAAGTTTGTGATTTTCTCCCGAAGGCATCACATGAAAAGTGTTTAGAAGTGTTCAGCCCCAAAGCAGTTTTCAAACTGAAAATACTACAGAGGGGCTGGGGGGGGTTTCCTTCCTGCCCCCCCTCAGGGCTGTTTGACCAAGGGACAGTGGGAAAGTCTCCAAGCCCCTTCACTCCCCTTGCATGGTCCCTGTGAGATAAACAACCCCTTGCTATGGGACCACACAAGGGGACCCATGTCTGGCCAGGACCCAGTTCCACCACGGCATGGGGCCCAGAGAATGGATGCAACGTGGCCCCGTGCAATTTAATGGGCTCTTGGGAGCTCCCCATGTCCCTGGAGAATCCATGGAGAGAAACTGGACTTGGTTCATGGCAAAGGGAAACTCAGAGCTGGACCACCAGTGAGACAGAAGGAGGCTCTGGGTGCTGCAGGGGCAGAGAGGAGGTGCACAGACACACATCTGAGGAGGCCAGCTGGGCAGTCACACATCGAGGAACGGCCAGAGAAATCCTTGCCACCACTTCAGGGTCCTCCCCACCCCATAAAAACCCCCTCAGAAAAGCAGGAAAAGGGGGTGGATGGCAGCAGCTGGTAGGAGGGAAGTGCCAACAGTGAGAGTCTGAGACTCATCTGGGACGTTCAGAAATGCAGCTGGGCCTGTCTCTGGCACGTCCCCAGCAATTCCCCCAAAGCTGGGGATCAGACAGCTTTAATGTAAGGAATCTTGATCCTGACAGAAGCTCCAACCCTCCACCGGAGCCCTTTGGGAAATAAACCCAACTGTGACAAGTCCCTTCCCTCTGGAGCAGGAGCAGGAGCAGGAGCTATGGCTTTGCATCACCAAGCACGTCAACACACATTGGACATGCTCTCCTGCAGTCCCAGCTACTATTTCTGTCCCTGGCTTTCCACAGCTTCTTCCAGAGATGCCAGTGTGCTATCCAATTAACTCATCAGTCACAGCTCCACGAGCTTTGCTGGGTGCAGGCTCTCAGCCACATAAATAATAAACAGGAAAACTAACATCGTGCTCCTGTTCCTCTGCTCCTCTCAACTGCAAATGCAGCTGCTGCAGCCACCTCAGTGCATGCTCACACAAACACACACACACATGCACATGGAGACACCAAGTGCCTGCACTCCACTTTGACTGATTGTGCATTTGGTGACGAGTTCAGCTTGTGGCAAGGCTGTACACACGACTAGAAAACAAGGCTGGCTTTAATAGACCTAATTTTCATTAATCTGGTTGCCTCTCTCTGCCTCACTGCTGAAAGGAACTGAGGTTAATCAGAAAAAAGGAGTCTCTTTTGTAGAGCTGGTGGGAGGCTGCAACAGGGCTGCATTGGTTATTTTCCATACTCCCCTGAGGCTCATGTAGGAACAGACATTTAGTCCAAACTATATTCCTTGGCTAACAAGATTTACAAGCAGTTTGAGATAATGCAATCGTTTCCAAAATTAAGGAAGGGCATTCTCTAAAAAGTAAAGCTTGGGAGGAGGCAGCTGAGGGCTCATTTTCTCAAAATTCATTATCTGCAGCCTGGGTTTTGCACACATGTGTGTGTGTGTGTTGCTTTCAGGCTATGATGACTGAATTAAAGGCCAGCTCTACAGATTCAGAGCTAGCTTTATGTGCAGCATCATTTTTCATCTTCATCCCGATTTTTTCCCCCTCCCTCTGCTTCCCATGAATCTTACACAAACAAACAAACAACAGCACCTAAAAAATCAGGGTGGCCAGCCTTGTCTCATCACCCTCTGTGTGTCACCCCACGCAGCCATCGCTTGCAAGGAGCAACCCAAGAGCAGAACATGCATCAATCCCAACAGGAATGCTGAGCTAATGCAATAATGCTCTCCCGGATGGATGCCTGTTCCACAGTGTGCCAGGCCCCCAGGGAGTCTGCCTGCTTCCTTATTCACCTGAAGCTGTGGAGTAATGTGGTTAGCTTTCCAGAGCGATCGATGCTCGCTGAGCCACAGAAATCAGAGATGGAAAAGCCAAGTGCAGCATGCTGCTGTCCACCACCTCACCCATGCCTGTACACACAAGCTTCCTGCTGCCCGTGCAGGATCCCTCCCTATGGATGAGTGCATTTGGATTTTAAATTACCCCAGTGGAGGGGCTCCCAGCACGTCCCTGGAAGTCTGTGAGCTGACCATGCAGATGTCACCCACTGTACTGACAGTCCTTCCTTCCCAAATGACTAATTTTCTCTTGCTCCATCTCCTTCGCTCAGCTCCAGCATCCTGCTGAGTTTCCTGCCAGTAAACAGTCTTGTCTTGGTTCCACCAGGCTCTGCACACACATTTCTGCTGTTTCACTATAAGCAAATCCCTCAGGCTTTCTCTGCCAGTGTCTGTGGTCCTCCTGGGCTGTGCACTGAACCATGCCCATGTAGGCAGCTGAGGTTTCAGGGCAGGAGGATGAGGAGATGTGGGTAGTGGTGGCTGAAAGGGCAGGATGGCCAAGGCAGAGGAACTCTGAGGACTGTGCTCAGCACAGTGGGAGCTGCACTGAGGTGTGACTGGAGCAGCAGAAGGAAGAGCAAAGGATCAAACCTTGTTCCCCCCCCCCAAAAAAAAAAAAGAATGGGGCACATTAGAAATCCTGCATGGCTCTAAAGACAAACCACCTTCCTGCACTTCATCTGCCAAGTTTCACGTGCGCAGCAGGGGCTGGTAAGTGCACAGGATGTTTAATATTAAACGCACGATTCATTATTTACACCGCAGAAAAGCGCACACTGAGGAAGCAGCGCTCTGAGCCTGGCCCCAAAAACCACCCCTGGCTCCTCCCAGCAAGGCCAGGGGGAACACACTCCCTAGAACTACTCTGGGAACGCATCCACCAGCAGCAGGGGTGTATGTAGGTCATGGTGATGCAGTGGAGCCTGGGGCTGGGGCTCCTTCCCCAGCCTCCTCCTGCCAGCCAGCCCTGCCCACGGAGTGGTGCCCCTCCGTGCCCTCCCTCCTGACCCAAACCATGGGAAAATGTCCTGCCCTTGGTCTTTTCTGACAAGGTGAAGGCAGCAAGGGGGGAAATGAACAATTTCGAAAGAGGACTGTGAGATCAACATGGAAAAAGGGATGAGAGAGGCTGGGCAGGGCGCTCAGCAGACCGGGGTGTGAGCGCAGGGGAACCCTGGACTCTGGGAAGAGAGCAGGACTGTGAGGCTGCAGGGAGGGATTTTTGCTAGAGGTGGTGGGGAAAACTCCAGATCTCTTTGGAAATCCCTCTCATTTCACACAGCTACAAAACAGAGCTGGGTTGCCAAACAAATACAAGCGAGTTAAAGCTAAATGTACCTACCAAAGCCTTAGATTCAACCCCAGGCAGTGCTTCTTTGAAAGAAGAAAACATTTTTCTCTTAACTGGTTAATAGTTCAGACTCTGGCCAAATTTGTAGGAGCCTACAGAGAACCTGAGGATCAGCTCACATCGTTCATGTCTGCCCATTATCCTTGTGCTGCTGCTGGGAGCATACAGACCCTGCCTCCTGTGGCAGCTTTCTCTTGGGGTTGTGCCAGGCTGCCCCAAATCCAGCCCTGCCATGCCCAAAACCACCCCATGGCTCAGGGCTAGGCAGGCTGCCTCCCTAAACCCCCCCAGTACACCTCTGAAAGTCCTGGCTGTTTTATTTTGGAAATATTGATAGCAGGACTCATGTTCTGAAGCAGAGAGTGAGCTCCTGAATGATGCCACCAGCAAGGCTTGTCTCCCAGCATGCTGGGACATAAACATGGCATGGCTGGGACATAAACCATGTTTTCCAGGGGGTTTCGTGTCGATGCATCCAGAGTACCTCACTGCCTGCCTCCCAGACTCAGGAGCTGTTTAGGAGACATGACTTTTCAGAGAAAGCAGCTGTGGTATTCTCCCCTTGCACAGAGCAAGGGGAGGAAAAAAAAAAGGGAAGAAGTTTCCAGCAGGAGCCAGCAGCACACAATGTAAGAGACTTTCAGCTGATCCCTTTATTCCCACCACACCATGATGAGCCAAAGCTGGACACTTTCATATCAGTGCTTCTTCCACAGAGCTTCCACCAGAACCCTCTCCAGCACTTCAGTGCTTCCCAATCCTGCACAGACTTGTATTTGTTGATGAGGAAATGAAACTCAAAACTCCAGAAAATGTGTGTGAAATCCCATTGCACCCAAACTCCATGCAGACCATTCAGAGAACATGCCTCCTCGAGACCGGTGGCTGTGTGCTTAGCAGCAAAACACAGAGAGCTGGAGGAAGTTCCTCACCCAAATGCCACCGTGCTGAGTATTTCCAAGTGTACCTGTTGGAAGCTCTCACCTTTCAGCTTCCAGGTGCCCAGTGGGTTGCACAGTGCACCTCCAAAGCACTCACTGCTCCTCGGCAGGGCTGCCTTGCTCTGAGTCAGCAGAAGCTGCCCGAGACACTAAAGCTGCTCAGAGTTCAACGTGATGGAAGAAGTAGCAGGCAAAATCCTGTAACTCATCAGACAGTGTAAGATATCATAAGGAATAAGCAGCAGTGGCAGTCTACAAAGTGGTTTATAAAGGGCTTGATGAGTACCTCAGCTGAGCCTCTGGATTACACACAAGACGAATCATTTCATTTCTGTCATGCAGCAGCCCATCTGCAGTGTGCAAGGAACCGTCCCCGCTTCTCACATCTCAAGGGCTTCAGATAAAAGGGGGAGAATCGCTGCCAAAGCCAGGAAACACAAGGCAAACTTTTCACTTGCTCCTGAAAGAGACGAGCGGCTCTGTACGCCAGATTTCTGTAGCTGGGCAGCACCTGCAGTGCACAGACGTGCAAAGCCTGGAATGGACACACAGTCAACAAGGGGCCCTGCTGCTTGATTGCTGCTCCCGAATTCAAAACCAGATTTGGCTGGAGCCACTGTCTCACATCCTATAAAACTGCACTGATTTCTGCCCTGTGCAATAATGCTGAAATTCAGGGGACAGAATGCCTGCAAGGGGGACCCAGAGCGGACCTGCACACTGCCAGGTGCAGGAGCTACAAGCACCCACTTCTCTGATCCAGTCACCACCTCCAGCGTTAGCAGTCCTGCTTCCTCAGCAGAACCTCCCTGGCTATCTGCCCAGGGGATCCTACTGCTTCAGCTTTCCTCATCTCCCTGCGTTTTTCACCAGACTCTCTCCATTCCGGCTTCTCACAGAGGGTCCCTGAGTAACCTACTCTCTACTTTGAATTGCTTGAATAATTCAGAGAGATGGAGAAGGCAGCAAAGAACTTGCCTAATTCTCCTGAGAGATTTGAGTCAGCATCTTGGCATCCACCTGCAAGAAGGAGACCTGCTGCACATGCAGCACGTGTGTTACATCCTAGGCACGTGCTCCTTGCAGGTTTGCCTGGGAATGCCCAGCAAGGCTGATGTGGCCAAAAGGCACTTGGCTCTTTGCAGAGCACTCATAGAATCAGACTGATAGTGAGCACTCACTGAGGACTGACAGGACTCTGATACTCCTCTGAGACACTGTGGGATGGAGTGGGCAGCTGAGCATGAGCCAGCTCATCTCCACGCTCCCTGCGAGGTGAGTCCTGCTTGCTGTTATTGAGCTGCTGCTGGAGGGCAGGAAGGCTCTGCAGAATGATCTGGGCAGGCTGAGGGGTCAAGGGGAACGGCAGAAGGTTCAAAACCCCCTGCAGCACTACAGGCTGGGGGAAGAGTGGCTGCAAAACTGCCCGGCAGAAAAGGAGCTGGGGGTGCTGGTTCACAGCACCTGAACGTGAGCCAGCAGTGTGCCCAGGTGGCCAAGAAGGCCAATGGCAGCCTGGCCTGGATAGGAATAGTGTGGCCAGCAGGGCAGTGATTCTTCCCCTGTACTTGGCACTGGTGAGGCCACACCTGGAGTGTCCAGCTCTGGACCCCCCAGTTCAGCACGGACACCGAGGGGCTGGAGCGAGTCCAGAGAAGGACAATGGAGCTGCTGAAAGGTCTGGAGCACGAGTCCTGTGAGCAGCAGCTGAGGGAGCTGGGGGGGTTTAACCTGGAGAAAGGAGGCTCAGGGGAGACCTTATCACTCTACAAATCCCTGACAGGAGATTTGCCTCTTCTCCCAGGCAGCTAGTGACAGGACAAGAGGAAATGGCCTCAAGCTGTTCAGATTGGACACCAGGAAGAATTTCTTCACTGAAAGGGTGGTCAGGCATTGGAACAGGCTGCCCAGGGAAGTGGTGGAGTCACCATCACTGGAAGTGCTCAAGAAATGACTGAACGTGGCACTCAGTGCTGTGCTTTAGTTGACATGGTGGTGTTTGGTCAAAGGCTGGACTCGATGATACCAGAGGTCTTTTCCAATCTTAATGGTTCTGTGATTCCAAGCAACAATGCACTCCTGGGCTCCTGCCAGCAGAGCTGGGCTCGTGCCAGATGGAAAGACATCAGGAGAAAACATCTTCAAAATGCCTCGGATCACTGCCTTGCACTTCAGCCCAGCGCGCTGAGGGAGAGCCACCCCACCACCCTCCTCCCTTCTGCATCCCTGTGTGCAATGGCACCCCTGCCCCTGCCTGAGAACACCCCTGGCTGCACTCTGGCACGGCTGATGTGCCTCGGGCACAGGGACAGTGGGCCCCGGCTTACTCCAAGGACAGCCATTTCCTGAAACTCATCCATCTCTCACACAGCTCTCTGCTGCTTGATGCAGCACAGACAACATCCTCCAGCCCCCACCAGCTCATCTGCCTCCTGCCCAGCAGCAGCAGGCAGGCTGCTGGCTGCAGATTTCACCAGCAGCAACTCTCCATCCTCTGACCCGTCCAGGCAGCCCTGCTGTTCCAGCACCTCTTGCTCTGTGTGGTTTGGCAGTACCCAGAGATGGTTTTAAACCCCGAAGGGTTGGTTTCCAGCGTGCCACAGAGCCATGCAAGCCAGGCTGGCTGGATGTGAGATCAGGAGCACACCCAGCTGGGCCTAGGGAGCAGTCTGGCTTCCCAAAGCAGGGTAAGATAAGCACAGCCCAGCCTTCCCTCCAAATTCAGGACCATGAAACGTCTGCGCTTTGCTGCCTTTGTCCATCTGCTCCAAAACAAAGATCCACATCTCTGATGGCAAAAAGCAAGGCAAGAACAGCTGCCCTTCACCCCAGAACACAAAAACTACCCGGGGAAGTGTGCAAACCTTGGTTTCTCCTGCTCTGAAGCTGGGGGATTGTCAGTGAGGAGATGGGAACAAACCCCTTCTGGCTGAAAGACGGCTTCCAAGAGGGCTGTGGTGAGGCAGAGCGTTTCTATTCTGAGCCACATCTCATAAGGTCTCCAGCACACGCCTGCTTTCCCAGACCTTGCTTCAACTTCTCTGGAATGATGGGAGGGGAGGGGCAGGCCATGGAGCCCTCCTTTCTGGGGGCCTGCTTTTTGGCAGCATGACAGCAGGCTTTCAGTTTCAAGGGGGCACACAAATATGCCAAAGTGCTGCGGGGTGGGCTGTGCTGTTAATCACTTCAGTACACCTAATTCTGCAACATCAAATGTGTCAGGCTCTCCAGTTCTCATTTCCTAATTTATTCTCCCAGGCTGAGATGGTTGATTTGTGCCTGTGCAGCTCCTCTACAAGGCAGATTCAGAGACTATCCCAGCTGGGTAGTAAACCAGGATAACAGTGCTTTGCAGCAGAGGAATTAGCAAATGGAAAGGAAAGCAGAGAGAGGGGATGAGCATGGATGAGAGCTGGCATGAGCCATCACATCTGCAGTGATTTATTTTCAATTTCACTTATGAAAACCTCCCTGGGTACAGATTGCCTTTCCCCACGTCGTCTTCATCATCACTCCACCTTGAGACTGGGTGATGTGGGCGTTTGATAGACTACCTGGAAGCCTGGTTTATTTCCCTGGTGTTTCCCCGTGGTGTGATGAAACCTCTGCTTCAGAGAGCTGTGCCAGCCACGCCAGGCCAAGCCCTTGCTGAACCCAGGGCACGCCTGTGTTGCAGTGCCCTGAAGAACTGTGTCCCCACCCCTGAGGCACATCTCAGCTCCTCACAAGCAGAGAGCCTGCACGCCAGCCAGCACAGGATCTCTTTGTGTGGGAAGCAAAACCAAGCAGGGAGTTTCCTTGTCTTGCACTGATAGAGACCACAAACGTCTCCCTTGCAGGTGCCAAGCTGCCGATGACTCCCAAACGTGCCGTGGCCTGGACCATGCTCAAGATGCTTATCTTGTCACATTAACACCATTATCAGTTATCAATCAGCTTTTTTTCCTCTCCTGCCTTTTTGGTCATCAAAGTGTTGAGGGCTGGTGCTGCTCCAAAGAATTGGGTTCCTTCTGCAAGAGTTTTGCATCCATCTCATCCTTCCAAATTGCTCGTGTCTTCCCTGTCCCTATGGGTTTGTGAGACCTAATCAGCCAGACCCAGGAGCACCTGCCATCCTGCATTCTGGACCCTGGGCAGGACAAACTGCAGCAAAACTAAATAGAGGGCACTGATTTCACCAGTCAAATTCTTCTCTGGAGCAATGGAAAAACACCTACTTCCCCTGTTAAAGCAGGATTTGTCCGTCTGCCTTCAGCGTCTGGCACAAGGAATTACGGCTGCCTCACCGGCAGGATTTGGAGCTGCAACCAGCTCAGAAAGATCACGAGGCTGTGTGCACTTTCTGACAGATGTATGGGTTTATCACAGCCTCTCCTTTGAACACATATCCCCTCCAGTACATAGACCCAAGGTGTCTTGGGCAGAACTCTGACAATATCAGAGAGAGAAGATCCTGGCTTTTTCCTGGGCTCAGCTCCCTGTCCAAGCACAGCAGGACTGGTGGTACAAGGCGTGCTGCAGAACGTGTTTCCTCACTTGTGCATGTACCATTTTGGGTCTAATTCATCCTGGCTGACAGCTACTAATTTGACAAGTACTTTAACCAGACATGTTTTTAGAGTGCTTCCCTTGCTCATGCGTGCTGGGCTACACGGTGGCACGCTGTGATTGTGCATCTAAAATTATGGTAGCTGATAAACTGAAGGCAGAAAAGGCAGTTAGAGCTCAAGCAGAAGCCTGCCAAGTTTCTAATAAAATTCAAAACACAGCAATATTTAAGAGCGTACACGAAGCCAGCGTTTGTCTGTGTTTCAGTCTGCCTTGAAATCCCCTGAGCAATCAACCCACATGGAGGCAGCTTAAGGAATGGAAAAATCAGTCACTTCTATTTCTCATGTCTTTTTTAGTCTGCAAAGTACAATATGCAGTGGGAAAGTAGGATCCAAACCACTTACTCTGCAACAAAGGCGATTTTGGTTGTTTTCAGCTTGAGAAAACCAATGATACCACTTCCTAAGGCCTGTCATGACAGAAGTCCATGGATGCCTGCCCAATCACCTATCCTCAAATATGATGTTTCTTACCAGAAGCCCCAAGTCCCCAAATGATCCTTTAGTTCCATGGGCACTAAAGAAACTTGCTTACAAGTCTAAGTAACAACAACAACAACAACAAAATCAATTTCTCCCACTATCACTACTGCAATTCTTAGCTATTTAGTGCCCCACTCCCAAGCACAGGTTTTTAGTCACTTCTTGTTACATATCCAGAAGGAAAGAGGCATTTGTGCTGCATCTGTGGTTGTGTCCTCCATCTCTTACAGACCAGGTATGAGAGATCTCAACTGCCAAGGTTCCTGTTCCCAACTAGTCCTGCAATGAAAACAGAAGGAACAGCTCTCTGCTGCCAAAAAGTGCCCCTCAGAGGCCTTCTCCAGGCCCAGATGGATAGCTGGAGAAATCCTTATGAAAGCTTTCCCTAAACAATGCCAATGGCCTTGGGTTGCAGGTGATATTTCCTGAGCTCTGACACTGTTAAGCTGCACGCTGGTGTTTGGCATAACCCCTTAAAATCACCACCTTGTGCAGTAAGATCATTTTTCTAAATATCATAGGTGACATTTTAGCTGCTTGTTTCACCAACTGGAATTGCAGCTCACGTGGTATGAGAAGTGGTGCTCCGCAATGAGAAATACCTTTGTTTGTGAAAATTTTGGCTTTAAATTTCACATCTGAAGTATTAATTGCCCTTATGGTTGGAGCCTTTCCCAGTTTTCCTTTTGAATATAAGGGATCTCAGATCCTTAAACAAGGCAGCATGAATCACTGCATCACTCACTTCGAGTGGAGGCCACTTGCAGCTCTGGCTTAAGGAAAATCTCTTTATTTCTTCTAAATGTCCACAATTCTCCTTAGAAGAATAATATTTACTATCAGACCTTCCCAAAAATGTCTTGCTAGAAGTTTTTCCCCACCCAAAACTTATCTTGGAACTATTTTCTGAAAATGTCAAGCCCTCTCTATTCTTCAAACAAAATGTTTGAGTACCACATTTCCCCGACTAACTTTTGCAGTATTAATTTTAGTGCTCTTTTTAATTCCTACTATTATTATACTTCTTTCTCTGCCATTACTTTACATCCTCACTGTTGCTGATTCCTACCAATTTCTTTGACTTTCAGCATTTCATTAATTTTTCAAAACTGTCAAAAATGGAGGGGAAGAATGACTGTTGTCTTAATTTTCTTTGCTAAACAGTTTTCTACATTCTGAAATGCTACAAGTTACCACAGCCGTGGTTTTACTTTTCATTTGCCACATCAGAGATTTCTTCCCATAAACTCAGGGAATTCTGGGAAAGATGAAGAGTAGAAAAAGAGATGTTTAAAGAAGAAAGTAAAAAAGGAATTTCTTCCCCACCCCTCCCAGAGCCTTGATAGTCACATATGGTCCTGTTTGAAAAGATTGAATAAGAGCCAGAAAAGAAAGAAAAGGCCATGATTCTAGGTTTTGGGCTGGTTTAGGGATTTTTCCTGGATTAATCTAGCATTTTCTTATTTCAGTACTCTGAGGTTTTGTATTTTTTCAGTTAAATTTCTTTTCTCCCTCTTCAGTGAGGGCCTGTGCAATTCAAACTACGTAATAACTTTTCCTATTTAATATTTCACCAGCTCACCTGGCATTTGCCTCCAAAACCAGGGCTCAGCACTGATTATGTCTGCTCGTGGGAATAATTAACTCCCCACAGGCAAACCCGCGGCGTGCATCGCGTCCGAACGCGGCTCCGCCATCCTTCGGGAAAGGAGACCTGCGAGGCACAGGTCACAGCCCCCGCCCTGGTGCCTGCCCAGGGAGCACCCCAAGGGCTGTGTCCTGGGGAAATGCTGTCTGCAGGGTCAGTCCAGGCCCAGGAAGCCCAGGCACAGGCAGTTCCCTGGTTACGAGGTGTTTGTGTTCCGCGCAGCGCGTCCGCTTCCCGCGGCTGAGATGGCACAGCGACTCTGGGGCATTATCAGCCTAAGCCAGCACACACCATTAATAATCATTACTTCTGCACTGCCTCAGCCACATTTAGCTCTGCTTTCTGCATCACAGATCTACACATGCTCATTACCACACAGTTTACAAACAATGCAATTACTTGGGTGATTATTAAAGCTACAGATTATGGCAGAAAGACTTTTTTATCTCTCGAACCATCAGAAAACCTCCAGGCGGAAAAGAAAAAAACCCCAACCATAAACCAAGAGCCAAACCCAACAATAAAGTGATTGTTACAGGGATTAAATTGTTTTCCCCCCATACCTGCTTGAGTGTTTGCCTTTTTCCTGGTGACTGGTTATTAAGGGTTACCGCCCTATCCATGCTGGCCCTGGTTTCTGTGGTGAGAAGGGAAGCAGAGGAGTGTGAGCAGGTGGGTGCTGCTGAGCTGGGGAAAAGTAATTCAGAGCAACTGACC
Source organism: Ploceus nigricollis (assembly GCA_013399945.1). Classification (NCBI taxonomy): domain Eukaryota; kingdom Metazoa; phylum Chordata; class Aves; order Passeriformes; family Ploceidae; genus Ploceus; species Ploceus nigricollis. The sequence continues at coordinate 213,869 of VXBC01007513.1, forward strand.
GGCTCAGACAGGGACAGAGGGAATCACTACCCCATAACTGCAAAGTTTCAGCTATTTTCACAGCACAACTAAGACTGCCTGCTTTTAATTCTGAAGCATAACTCTTGGAGTCCTTTAAACTGTCAGAATTAAGAGAGGTAAAAAAAAAAAAAGAAAACCTGGAATAAGGACAAAGCAAACAGAAATTAACATTCAGAGAAGACTCCTGATACCGTTCAATTTCTCAGGCTGGAGAGGAAGATAAATGCTAAAATCTTAAACTTTTCTACTTCCAGCAAATCCTGGCTTTGCAGGGACTCACGCTGTTTTGGACAATGATACCATGCTCCTGCTGCCCAGTATCCTGTCCATCCAGTCTGACACAGATGTGCCCTTGTTTGGGCCATCAAATCAATGCTCTTCTTACATTTTTGGAAAGCCTAGTGTCTCCCAGGTACATGGATCAGGACCTCCAAGCCATGAGAACTGCCCTGGTCTTCCCTCATAATGCACACTAAGGGACACAGAGTGACCGGGAGGCAGGTGCCAAGGAATATGGAAGACCTCAAGGAATTATTAAAAAAACCCAAAAAACGATGTCCCAAACCCATGAGGTTCTGTTCCAGGTTTGAAATGCAGTGTGTAGAGCTGAAGGCAGCCTTTCAGCCCAGCAAATGCTAAAGCACATTAGAAACCCTGGGAAGGTCTGGTGGCTTCCCTCAGGAGACCCTTGACTGAAGCCAGCAAGAGGAGGCTTCATTAGGACACAGCTGCTGTTTTCCTCCTCCCAGCAGCCTCAAGTCCCACCTGTGGGCTGCTGAATTTCTGAGAGCTCACCCCAAAGCCCTTGGGCTGGCAGGGGAGTTGCTGCGATGCTGCAGGCTGCTCCCAGACCCCGCTGCCTCCATTTCCCATCTGCAAGGGCAAGATTTATGGGGGGTTCGGGTTTGTAAAAAGTCTACAAAGTCCTGTGAAGGGGATGGTGCTGGCATGGCACTGGATGTGGAAATGCTGCTCCATCACCTGAAGGAATAAGCTACAGTGGGTGCTGGGAGAGAGCGAGTGGAGAGGTGATCCAGGCAAACTGGAGATGCTGGATGCCACACGCAGCAGGGCAAAGATTTCCCCCACTGGCCTCAGACACCTATTTTTAAACTATTGCATATGTTCCCTTTCACTACCAGTCATACTCATTCGCTTTGAAAGGAGGTTACGAATAAGGAGAAAGTCCCTTGTTAATTGACTGGATGATTTATTGCATCCTCCCTCTCTTAGCAGCCACACAGGCTTCAAAGCTGCATGAGGAATAGCTGCTCAGCTTTTGTTTGGAAATGAGCTGGGTGAAGGCTAACGTGGAGGAGATGGGAATAACCCCAGTCACTGCCTGCCTGGTTTTTAACTGCAGACAGCTCTTTGGTGGGGGGTGGTCCCCAAAAAGGAGGCCCCTCCCTGCACTGTGCTGGTCACAGGTCAAAATCTGTCCACTGCTCTGTTGGCAACGTGTCTGGTGTTTACTCATGGGCATCAGAACTCGCTCTGGCTTGGCACTTCTGAAAGATGTAAATACAGACAGGATAAGTGGACAGAGAGTTTCTAGAATCTCATTTACAGGCACTTTTTCAATGCACAGAAGCACCCTTACTCTCTGCTAACCCAGAGGGCAACCTGTGATGTCCTTAAAGTCAGTTCCAGCAACTGATTTAGCAAACAGGTTTCAGAAAGGCCAGAAAGCACCACAGAGAATTGGGCTTCCCTGGCAATGAGAGAGGGGGAGGAAAAAGGTAAAAAAAGTCTGAAGGAAAAGGAAGAAGAGTATAAGGAGTAACATAATGGAATGGAGAAGGGATTAAAGAAGAGAAAGTGGAAACAAAGTTTAACACAAGCTTAAAAAGCCATCAAGGGAACAGAAAATAAAATGAACCCCTGCTCTCCAACAAGGTGTTCAAATGCCTTGGTTCTGGGTATGAACAGAAGAGCTTGGACAGGCAGGCCAGAGGGATGTTATTTGGAGCAGCTTGCTGGCTTTCCCTAGAGTTTAATAATAGCAACTGTATTTATACGACTAAAATGTTTTTGTTAAAAGGCTAAGTACTGGTATGTCATGCTAGTCACTTTAATTTAAAATAAATTCTAAAAGTTCTCACTGGAAAGGCTTGCAGCTAACTATAAATATATGCAATATGCTGATGGATTTTTTTTTTAAAGCAAATTTATTCTTCTTCAGAGGCACTAAATTGCACAACTGTGCAGCATTTCTGTGGCACAAATTTTCAGGGGCCCCGGGAGTCAGGATTTCTAACTGATCTGGCTGCATTTTTTTTTTTTTTTAGCCCTACTGCATGTAGTGGCAGCTCTGGCTGGTTTGATGTGGGGTTTTGATACATAGAGATTCGAAGAGGTAGGTGAGAGGGAGAGATAAAGGGAAAAATGAAAAAGGAAGAGTCCTGGGCAGGGTGACAGCACTTTTCATCCCTATTACTCTGAGCATTTGGATGACAAAAGTCCACATTTTATACTTCCTTCCCTTCCTTCCACTGGGCACTCCTTGCTGGTGGCCAGCAGGGAGCAGAGCCCAGGTGAATCCTTTGAAGGGTGCCAATCCCACCTCCTGAGCCCTGTGTGGCCACAGCAGCAGGCTGCCCTTTGCTCTGAGCACTTCCATCTCCTCTGCAAGCCCCAAGGATGCGTTTCCAGCCCCAGCTCCTGCAAGCCAGCCCAGCCCTGGTCACTCTGGCCAGCAAGGAGAAAGGAGCCAGGTAGGGTGAGGACTGCAGGAGCAGTCCTGTGAGCCCCTCAGCCGGGACTCCAGCCCCCAGTGAGCTCTCTGCTCCGTGGTGCCCCTCCATCCTCCGGGGAGCTGCGCAGCACACGCTCCATTCAGCGGCGGTGTTTGCACTGCAGCTCTGTAAAGGGTAATTGTGGCGAATTCCTTAGAAGGGGCTGAAGTCAGCCTGCTACCAGATAGCAGGAAATATTTATAACAATCACTTCCAACTGCAGCCTTTCATCTGAAATCTAAACAGAAAGCTGAAATCCCAGGCCTGTAAGTTGATACCTTGGCTATATATGGTCAAAGAACTCCGTGGGGGAGAAAAAGATGCTAAGTCCCCAGCACTCCTCACACACAGGGCTCCGAGAAGATCCATCAGCCTCTGCAAAATTAGCAAGCCCGTAGCGTCAATTAGCTTTGAAGTATGATTGTCACGCTGTTGCATTAAGAGCTCTGCTCTCCCAGGGATGTCTCAGCATGTCACACTCACAGCCACGTGTACGGCAGGACGCAGCCTTCTCCAAATGCTCCCAGGCGTCCCCCGGCCCCGTGTGCCTGTGCCAGCAGTCGGGAATGATAGAGCACTGTTAACTCCTGCAAAGTTATGGGGTGACCCCTGCACTCCTGCAGGAAAGCACTGCCCGGCAGGGCAGGGCATTCTACAAGACACAGGAGCAGAGGAATGGGGCTTTCTGGTATTCAGGCTGGCAAAAAACGAGAGCAAAACCAACTCCTGCATGACAAGGGACCTAGAAAATCACAAGGCGATGAAATGCATTGCTTCAGACTTTACTAGTGATTATGACTTATCCTTTTTGAAGGAGTTCTTCTGATAGCAAAAGTCCCCATTTTACACTATTTTTTTTTTAAGAACTCCCACCACACCTCCTTCTGCAGCAGCAGGAAATGAACTGCAGAGCTTTACTCAGAGAGGAGCTTCCCCCCTAGTGCAGAGCACAAGGTCCTTCTTCACACCCTGGAGTGTGGGTGGGATCAAGGCATTTCCTTGTTGCCCTCCTCTGCTTTCACCTAAGCATTTGCTAACAGGAACAGGTTGCCCAGAGAAGCTGTGGCTGCTCATCCCTGGGAGTGTTCAAGGCCAGGCTGGATGGGGCTCTGAGCTACCTGCTCTAGTGGAAGGAGACCCTGCCCACAGCAGGAGGGGAGGATGGAGGTGATCTTTAAGGTCCCTTCCAAAGTAAATCATTCTATGGTTCTGTGCTGTACGTTCAGAACCAGACAGGCCTGAAAAACAGCATTGCAGGCTTTTCTTACAGGGGGCAAAACCAGGTTCATGGCCCCTGAAGAATCACCAGCTTTGACCCTGTGGGATTAAAAGCTTTTTCTCACTGAGACACTGCTGTTCACCACAGAGATGGCACCGTGCTCAAAAGCAGGGAGCTGGCATTCCTGCTCTCAGCCTGCTGCGTGCAGGCTTCTAACAGCTCAGCCATCATGTTCATCTCAAACCAGCCAAGTGAGTTTGCCAACATGTATAAGCCTTGAGCTGGAGCTCACAATGCTTGGTCCTCATCAAGACATCAGCCTCCGCACTGGACATCTCATAGAGCATTCTGACAGGCATGTGCCTCTGGGGCAGCCTTTCCTTTCCACTGCAGCTGAATGCCTTCCCACTACCCACAGCTGAATTTCAAGAAAACAGCAGTGAACAGCTCAATTAAAAAGCAGAGATTATAACCAAAAAGTCACATTTTCTTTTGTGAGATCTAACACACTGTCTCAACCTGCTTCTTGTTATTAAGCAAACAGCAGGAAACCCATTCCTGCCTATGTCCCTGCCATATGGGGTGTCAAAACCACGAGAACCACTTCCATTTCAACACCAACCCCTCTTTGTTTCTCTTCTGTAACTCATGCTCTATCTCACAGGGTGTGATCATGAAACCACCGACCAACCAAATTTTGGTCTCTCTCAGTGCCAGAGCAGCAGCAAAACCAGCCAGCTGTGACACAGCAAATGGTGAGTTCCCAGGAGAGAAACAACCACTGGACACAGCAAACCTCTTTGCAGGGACTGCTAATAAGGATGTGCAGGGGGGTTTTGCTGGTAGTTGTTATTTGTGCTAGTTTTTATTGTGTGGGCTGCATCAGAGGGCACTATTGGGCTTATCTAAGCAGTGCTGGTGCATTCCCAGCAGGAGCTCATCCTGCAGGCAGCACCAGGCTGGACACACATGCACCACCACACATCCCACTGCAGCCCGGGCACCCAGAGGGAACTGGGGCATTCTGATTTATATCCCAGTAAAACACAGCTCATTTATTCACCTGTGACATCTGAGGACTAGGCCTGACAGACACCAGTCCCCTCTGCAGGGAGCCTGCAAGGCCAAGCCAGGAGCAGCATTTCACCTGTGCAGGCAGTCACAGCACAGTCTGAGGCAGGATGATCCATGGTCTGAGGCAGGGCACAAGCCTCCTAACCCTGAGATCATCACACAGAAGATGAGCAGAGGAAACTGGAATGGCAGGACAGAGGGAAGGCTGAGCTTGAAATGGGGGCACTGTGATGAAAGACAAGAGGTCTCTGTGGGAAGAAGAAGTTTTCCAAGCTCAGAGGAGGATTAGGTGTAGTGAGGAGAGACCTTGGTGCCTGCTGCCTTATGTGAGAGCCTCCTTGCTGCCAAGCCTCACTCCACGTGCCTTGGAAGCCTGGCTACCTCCGTCCCCCAGTGCACACTGCTCCCTGCCTTGTGTGCCACAGCCCAACACGTGCTGCCCCAAACACTGCACGGGGAACGTGGAAGGACACATCCCAGAAGAAAGGCACATCTGCCAGATATGCCCAAGCACGAGGCTGGAAAGGGAAAGGAGCACAGTGCTATCTGCATGCAGGCTCACCCTCCCCAGCTGCAGGAGCAGCCCTCTCCACTCTTTCATGTGAATACGTGGCGGCCTCAGAAGGAATCTGTTACAAATATTTGTTGGATCTTCTCTCGGCAGTCTCAACAGATATAACCCAGGGGTTTAGCTACTGGGAAAAACTCTTCAGGTTTATCTGCAGTTTTTATACTCCTCTAGACTTCAGAGATGCACTGCCTTTGCAGCTGGGATTTTTGAGATTTCAAAAGAGCTCCTTTGCCCAAAGAGCAGCCGCAGAGCCTCCCAACAGGAGCAGTGGCCAGGGGATTAGCCCTCCTGCTCCGAGGCATTTTCAGCCCCAGCTGTGGCTCAGCCACCCTCACAGCTCTTCTGGCAGAAAGAGGAGTTATCCTCCCTTCACCTGGCAGGAGCTGCTGCCCAGGCCTCAGTGCCCACATGTCCAAGGCAAAAAAGGCACAGTGGCCCCGTGCACCCTGCCAGTACATCCCCCTTCCTCCACTTGGCCCAGTCAGACCTACAACAGGATAATGAGAAGAAAGAAGTACAAGCCTGAAAAAAGCATCTCTGATGGGAGCATTTCAAAAGCCAGTTTCCAGAAGGCAAGAACTATTCTCCACGTCAATTATCTACAGAGATGCAAGAAACTGGATGACAATGAGAAATTAGATCATAAAAGCTCTGATTTAACTCATTAAGTTATGGCTCCAGGTATGTGTAGTCCCAGTGCATGCCAAATTTTATTTATGCCTGCATTGCTCTGGAGAGCATTGCTACAAGGCACAGAGCGACTGAGGAAGAAATTGAAGGTAATTTTGCTCTGCAGCTCCAGAAATGTGAGCCATTTCCACCGTCACAGCATGCAAGCAAACCTGCACCTCCCTCCCAATGGAACCTGGAGCAATGTGACTGTGCCCCCACAGCAGGACATGGCCCAGGGCCCTGCCAGCATTGCACATCTCTGCAGGTCTCTCATCCTTAGTGTTGCACTGCAGCTTTCTGTCATCAGGGACTGAAGCAGGCAAAAGTGACATTTTCTTTCGTACCAAGTGTTTACTCTAAAATACAAGCAAACAACACCTCTAAATCTGCATGGTTTCTCCTCCTCCAGCTTTTTAATGAAAAGCAATATGCTTCCGTGGAGTTTCCAATTTTCCTCACTTTCAATGAGGGGAGAAAATGCAGCAAGGTACTTGTGGGAGAAATCCTCAATCTAACATTTCCTCAGTTTCTGCTGTTGTAGGAATGACAGCCCACAAACATACACAACCTCTGTCCCACAGGGAGGTAAGCCAAATTATCTTTATAGGCCATCCCCAGCAGCTTTGGCATACGTAGCTATGTTGCATTTGCAGTTTAGACAAATTTGAGATGAAGCCTTCCTCTACAGCCTTTTATGTTATAAACTGATGGCCTCCATCTCAACCAAAACCTGCCTGCAGCCAGCAGAGACATCCCACAGAACAGTGAAGAAAACCTTGCTCAAATGTCAGGGTCACCCAGGCTGCTTGGACACACCAGCAGGCAGAAGAGGCCCTCAGGAAACCCACTTCACTCCCACTGCAGTGTGCCCACACCCCTGGGAGCCTGTCCCTGAGGGAAGGGCTTCCCCTTACGGTGCCTTCCAGCCTCCTAAGGGTTTAAACTCAGCCAGTTAGTCCCAGCTTTGTTACAGGTGTGACATAAACTGCTGTGTCCCAGATCCCGCTTTGCCTACAGCAGATTCCCACCAGCCTGTTGCATTAATGGCACACTGCTCTTTCTGTGCTGGAAGTCATTAGTGCAGTGGTGTTGGGGAGATAACTGCTGCCAAACCAAGGCCCCTGCTCACAATAGCTGGTGCAGAGAGAACATCATTTTACTTCATTTTAATGACCCAAACGCAAGCCTAAAGCCACCCGTGTTCAAACGCGTTAGCTGAGCTCACCAGCTCTCCTCTAATTAGTGCATGAGCCTGAGCTCAGAAAGAAATAAATGAATAAAGCTTCTGCCACAAATCAAAGGGCGCTGCACCCAGCCAGGACTGGAGGGCAGGCACTGCTCCCCACTCCCCACTCCCCCCTGCCCATGGGGGCTGGGGGTCACCGTCACCTTGAGCTCCAGGTCCAAAACCGGCACGTGGCTTTGCCACTTCCACCTGCTCCTTTGCAGGATTTCCCACCACGTAACTGGGGTGCTAGAAGCAAATCCTTACTTGCAAAGAGCTGTTGCACAAGCTGCCTGGCAATATATACCTTCCCAATGTATGGGCTTTCACAGAGAAGCTGAGGTGCTGAAGTGTTGTTGCCTCACCTTCTGTTGCAGTTGCTGTCAGCAGGGTTTCCCAAAACACTTGGCCTGAAATGCATCCCCCTGCTTCAGTTTCCAGAATTGAGGCAAGAAAGTTTGGTTCAAAATGCAAAATGAATCTTCTGTGAAGCAAGAAATAACTAAAAGAAAAAAAAATCTGACAACCCCAAACTTCAATTAATTTCTTTAGGTTTCCAAGTTGGTTTATTCAGGTTGCAGATTTCCTGAAAGGTAAATCTTCCTTCCTCACACAGATCAGTACATTTTCCTTCATGTACAGGAAAGGTATTTTAAACCTCTGCTCTAGCTGGGAGGAAGAGATTAACACAATATTAAATATGGAGCTCTTCATCTTATCCTTTTTCTTTCCTCTCTCACATGCACTGCGTTGGCACCAAAACGCTGATGAATAGCAGGAAAATTCAGATCAATTTAGTTCTTCCCTTCCCAGACAAGTGATTTTTCTTGGCAAGGCTAGATGTACTCTCTTTTCCTCATTGCTTTTACCTTTGATGCCTAGTGCCAAGCCAGGGTTCTCCCTGCAAACACACTGAACATGCAACTTGACAGCTTTTTCAAAGTACCTGTTGCCAACCTGAGCAGCACAACCTTGCTCTAAGGTTTGGTGGGACAGGGGGGCTCTGAGCACCAAGCACTTTGCAGCTCTCAAGTGCTCAGCAGCAGCTAAGAGGAGGCATTCATAAAAACCATTGTGATTTTGGCCCCTCTTTCACTTTTTCCTTTCACTCCTTTTCCAATTATTCACGTTTTACCTTTGCCTGCCTCATCCCCACAGATGCATTTCCCTGGTTATCCTTTCACCCACCCTCATTGCTGAGGCATGGCAGGGGCAGCCCTCAGGTACATGTGCACCCTGAGGTATTTGCATCCCTCTTGGAGGTGGCTGCAGCTGCTCCCTGAGCCCATCTCCTCACACCCAGAGGAAAGGGCAGTGGTGTGGATTAGCTGGCTGAGCTGTGCCATAGCTGCAGGTGACAAATGAGCTGTGCCCGTGAGGCAGAGCAGTGCCACACTGCCTCTGGTAGCCAGGATTAAGTGCCTGGTTTTTGAGCAGTGCCACACTGCCTCTGGTAGCCAGGATTAAGTGCCTGGTTTTTGAGCAGTGCCACACTGCCTCTGGTAGCCAGGATTAAGTGCCTGGTTTTTGAGCAGTGCCACACTGCCTCTGGTACCCAGGATTAAGTGCCTGTTTTTTGAGCCCCAGGAGTGTGGCTGTGGTTTCCAGAAGGCCTCTGGTTTATCCTGTGTGTGTGGTCAGGTTGGTTGCTGTGGCTCTCCCTTGTCGCTGGTGCTGACTCTGCTCCTCTCCATTTCACACCAGAAACCCCAGCACAACATCAGCGTGCCTGGCCCTGAGATTTCAGTGGCTGGGGGTGGGAATCAGCCCCTCCTGTGCCCCACAGCCACAGAAAGAGAAATGATTCTCATTGAGAGCGAGCCCTGTGCCCGTGCCCACAAAGGCAATGGACATCTCCTCTCCCAGGCTTCCTCCCAGCACTGCCAAGCCTCTGGCTCTGCCTCACAGCTGGCAGCTAACAGCTTCCCAGCATCTCCCCTAAAAATGCACTCCTTCAGCAGGGTAATGAGCTCCCCAGGCTGAGTCTTTTACCGACTCCCCACAAATCACTGAAAGGACAGACTGCTGGTTTGGTTCATTAGCAAGTGTTTTGTGGAAATCTGTTTGTGTATTTGCAAGACACCAACATGCTCATTCATACTAATGCAGGAATGCTTGAATTGAGAAGAAACTTAAGCCTTCCACCTTTCCTTCCAGCTCTAGAGGACTGGCAATTGAGAGCAAGTCTTCTCTCAAAGCATGGCAGCTTCTTCCCTGGCACACCAAGGACCAGACAGGGCACACTAGATATTAGTCAGCATTTTTCTTAAGACCACAGCTCTTGGAGCCTTGGGATTCAACAACAAATTTAATTTTCACCTAAAACACAATGAGTGAAGGATGCCCTGAGGTTTTAGCTCTTGGCACAGCAGAGGAAAACATCACCAGCAAGGCTCAGACAAATAAAATGAGCCTCAATGGCATTGGCATCACTTTTGGGTCTTGTAACATTTTAAGCAGCTGTATCACCAGGGAAGGAAGCTGTTTGTGACAACATCACAGATGTGACTCGGGGGCTTTGCACACTGAAAGGAGCAAGGCTCTTTGCGGGCAGAACGTGGGGCAAAGGCCAGGCGAAAGATTGTTCGGGAATCTTTGCTGCCTGACCATTCAGGAGCCACTCTGGGAGTCACAACTGCACCACCCAAGGCTTCCACTGCTGGGACCAGAGTCCCCTGGCAGCAGGAGGCTGCAGTGAACCCCCCGTGCCCAGCTTGGTTCCCACTCACACAGTCAGATTCTGGCACCCTCTCAGTCCCAGGGTTCCTGCAGATGTCTGGTTCTTTTCAGTCATTTAATCGAGGTGCAGTCACACAGTAACAGCCTGAGTTGATGCCTCCAGGGTCAGCGAAGGAACCCCTGGGCTTCTGCACCCTTACAGGCTGTGCACCCATTTCCCTCGTGCTCTTTATGCCCCTTACGCTTGATATCTCTTTGGGGTTTTCTGCTTGTTTATTTGGGTTCCACAGAGTCTCTGGGGGACTGGCCACTGCTGCAGGTCCCTGTCCCCTCTGTCAGACAAAGGATTGGTGCCAGGTCACGGCCCCTTGCCTGAAGTTCCAGTTCTTTCCCCCACCCCGGGCACAACCTGCAGCTCCCACTGCAGCTGCACGATGAGACACCTGCACTAGGTGTGTTCCTCAGCACGAACAGGGGTCAAGGAAGCAGGAAAAGGAGCCCTAGGCTTTCACCTGTGCTTTTCAAAGCTACTGCCTTCAGAAGGCAGAAGCCTCTGGCACTTTATATTTACAAATTAAAACAGGAACCGCTTCCTTTGGCAGCCAAGGCTGAACTAAAAGCCTTCCTTAAGGGTTTGAAGTTGCTGAGGAAGAGGAATTTTGGATAACTTGAGGCTGGTTCTGCAGTTCTAATCTGTCAGATGACATGAATCCATCCAAGCTTTCCCTCATCGTGATTCTGCATTAACACCCAGCAGCAGCCATGGGATCAGAGCTGCTGCTGCAGTCCATGGAGCTTGCTGGCTCAGCTGGCACAGCTGAACAGGGAATGTTTGAGCACAAGGCAGGCACCTACAGGGAGAGCAAACTGCCCTCCTGGCTTGGAGGGGACAGGTGAAAGGATCAGAAGTCAGAGACTGTACACGTGATGCAGCAAAGGAGCAGGGAGGGGAAGTGGCTGCTTTAGTGGCTAGAGGGAACTTGTAGGAAAATAACCTAAGATAACTTTGCAGGATTTGTGGAGCAAAGGGGAACGTTGGCATGGTGCTCCCTGGAGATTCTAGGATACCCCTGGCTGGCAGGCACAGGGGCAGGAGATTTTTCTCCTGCAGACTGGGAGAAAAGGGCACGAAGGTTGTTTCTCAGACCAAGTATTTACAACCCTCCCTGACTTCCCCTACGTTCTCAGGTTTGCCTTTCCTTGCATAGGTGCCTGCAGTGGCCTTGCACAGCTGCATGTAAGAGCAGAACAATCTCCCTTTCTGTTCCCAGGAACTGGGTTCCCATTACCTGCTCTAGGAGAGGGAGGACATCGTGCATCGTGCAGGAATAAGGAGGTGGTGGTCCAAGGGAATTTTCCTAGCTCTTCTCTTCAGGTGTGTTTCCCAGGTAAAGTTTGATAAGCATAGCTCCTAGCCTACCTCTGCCTTCAGATCTGTTCATTAGCACCTTTGGGAGGGCTTTCCAGGACTGCCAGTTCTCGGGGGGCTGAGATACGGTGTTTTAATTGTATATAATTAAATACTGCTCCCTTATCTAGATTTCAAAGTTTACTGTTGGGGCTTCAGTACCAATGCTCTCTTCCCCTCTAATTATCTTCCTTAATGTGTGCAGCCTTGCTTCTTCCCCCACGGGGCCAGGGCTCTCCTGCAGGGAAGCTTGGATTGCATCTAATTATTAGCAGAGGAGACAGACGGCACACTGCCCCTGCCCCAGGTGTCCCTTGAGAGCAAGGAGCCCAGGATGGGTGGCCACAGGGAAGCTGTGCCACCTGTGCATGTGGTCTTTCTGCTCCATCTGTAGGCTGCTTTGCATGTTATGCCATCACAGGTTCGTGGCAGAAGACCCTGCAGGACAAGGGGCCACCTGACTGAAGTGCAGCTCACAGAGTGAACTTATTATATATTAATTATATACAATTAAAACACCGTATCTCAGCCAGACTTTTGCCTGGCTAGCACATAGGAGGAGGAGAGAGAGAGTTCCCAAGGCCTCAACTGACCCAATGTGTGTTAAAAGAAACAACACACCTGATACCTTCAGTCAGTCTTTGGACAGTGCCTTCTAAGCTGTCTTCTGCTGTTGACAGAGGCCACCCACTCCCCCAGGAGAGAGCCACGAGGATGGCTGCCCTCCTCTTGAATATCTTCAGGATGGCATCTGTCTCATTCATTGCAAGAGCACGGTGTTCTGAGCTCAGATTTGGCTGCCAGGTCATAATGGCACCTCCTGACTTGGTTGTTCCCCTCCCAGTTGAATTTGTGTTTATGACTGTTCTTACACAAGCACTTTACAGTGTCTTGCTTCTGCTCAGGCTAATTCACATCCCTGTAAATCCCCATCCTGCCTCTGACAGCGCTTTCAGACTATTCCATCTGCAATCTAAAACACCAGTTTTCTCCATTTCAGGACAAGCACCTACTGAACACCTTTCCACCCCCATCCAGTGACACATTTCTCCTTCCAGACAGATTAGCCCCCATCACCCCAGTGGCCCATTTAGCCAGGGCTTGCTTATGACAGTGCTAAACAAGACGACATTAAAAGCCCTTCTGAAGCTCAGTGATATGACAAGACTGCTTCTCCCTTACCCAACAGGCTGGCATAAAAGGAAATTAGGTTGGCTTGATAAGATTTGTTCTTGACAAATATATGCTGGCTGTTATTCATCTCCTTGTTATCTCTGAGGTACTTACAAATAACGTGTTGATTTATTCTAGGCTCTTTTAGGTACAAAAGCAGACCTAATCTGGCTGAGCTGCTTTTGAAGGCAGCTTCTGAGCTTGCCTGCACATGTCACCTATTGGCCAGGAAACCTTCCAGAGGGGCTGCTGAGAGCCCCCCATGCACTCCCCTTAGAGCACGAGGCCAGATTTCCATGTGCCTGCTGTTCTGGGCACAGGCACGCTGCGGCATCTCTGTCCTACACCTGCAGGCCTCATGATCACAGGCATCACAGAGGGACCTGCTTCCTGGCAGAATCTGTTGTGCAGCTCCCTTCCCCTTTTTCCTCTGCATTGCTAAGGCATGAATGTCCAGAATATCTCCTTCCCATCTAATTCTTGTCCAGTTCATGCTCAGCCTGATGCTGACCCAACCCTCCCACACTCCTCTGTTACAATCCTCCCTACTAAACTGACCCATTTTCAGATTTTTGTACGAGTTTATCTGAGTTCCAGGTCACCAGAGAGCTCATGAGTCAGGTAAATCTCCTGCTACACTTCTCTGCTTATTCCCAGGATGATATGTGCCTGGGGCATTGATACTGACTATGTTTACATTATTTTTGCCCCGTGTAGGGGTGATACCTTATTCCCCTTGGTCCTGCCACGTACCCAGTCACTAAGGAGGAAGATAAATTTCAATAACTGAACCTAAAACGTGAATGGAAAGCTACTGAACCCAGCAAACACTTGGCTCCTGGGCAGGTAAAACCTGCTCCCCACCTGCCTAAGCCAAAGTAACAGGTTTGCTTTCAGATCAAGCCTCCTCTTCTCAATGAAACCAGGGCGTCTCTCCCCTGCTCTCTGCAGCTCAGTTCATGCCAGGCTCCCTGCAGAACTGGCACTTTGTCCTGCCTTACAGCTGTGACAGGGTTTCTGTGAGTTTCTGTGAGCGCGAGGACAGCGGCGCCGGGCCCGGCACACACAGCTCCTGGGAGCACAGTGTCCACAGGCTCCAGACAGCAGTGCTGCCTGCCCTGCTCCAAGGGCACGCCACAATCAGGCACTGTCACAACGCTGCTGCTCAGGAGGCACGGGGAGGTTTGGGGCAGAGGGCGGCAGAGCCACGGCCACGTGAGCAGTACAGACATGGCAGGGCAAGCGCCACGGAGAAGGCCAGGCAGGGGGATGCTGAGAGCCTGCCTGGCAGTTCTGGGGGCTGCTGAGTGCTCATGCATCCATAGATTTCTACTCCAAATTGTTTGCAAAAACCCATTTATAACTGTTTTGTTCTTTAGGATCATGTGTACTGACAAATTAAACCAGGGGCACGCAAGCCTGTCTCAAAATGAGTTTCTTACTAGGAAGCAAGCAACCAGGTTTGGAAAAGAACTCTGAGCAAATCAATCCTTTTTTGTCTTCATGTCCTTCTTATGTCCCAGCCAGCGAGACAACAGCTTTGCCACCTGGTGACAGTGCATCTGGCCCTTGGGACAGGGGTCTCCTGCGGGGTGTACTGGGCTTGTGGTTGAATTAGAGCCATATTGCATGGCCCCAAAATAGCACAGTGTGTGACTACCACACATCGGTGTTTCAACAGGAGCAAATAACCAGAGGAGTCACTCGAGCCCTCAAAAGAAGGCTCCCGATAACAATGCCATAGAATTTAAACCTCCCCTTGAAAAACTCCAGAGGCAGTATCTGTGCACTGGACTCCACTCAGCTGGGCCCTGTCCCTGCCCCCAGCCATCTGCACTCAGGGGACCTTTCCCTGGAAAGGACTCTGCTCTGAGGGGGCAGGCGTATGTCATCAGTTCCATCTGTCTCCTTCCAGCACCCAGTTCACAGGCATGCAGCCGTGCCCCCCATTCTTTGTCACTGCTTTGTTTCTCAGTGCCTGACACATTTGATTGTTACTCTGATTGTGTAGGAAGCAGTCCAGACATTATGGAAATGGAACCATATAGGGACTGGGCAGAGGAGGCTCATGCTGGTCACCCTCTTACTTACACAGCAGTGGGAATATTTTCTCTCTTACACTAAGATATTTTTAAAACAGAGAATGCTGTTACTGTTTGTTGTCACCCAGGATCCAGCATTGCCATTCTTGGAAACCAGCACAGTGCTTCTAATGTCATTGTCAGAAACTTTATTAGTAGAGTTTTTGATATCTCCCAAGATGTCCTCAGGCTAACTGGCATTTATTGACTTGGAGAGGACTGACCCTAACTCCAGCCATGCTCAGGACTGCAAAAAGGAGGACATACCCCATAGTACCAGTGCAGTGAGGCCATGCACACACCATGGCAAACACTGTGGCTGTGAGAGACTGCCAACCAGAGCTCCTCATCCAAGAGTACTGGGAAAACACAGGTGGTTCAGCAAGACCAGACTGTGCAGGTTAAGCTAAAACAGTTCCCCTGTGGTGCTGGAGGACAGGGGAAGGAGCAGAGACGAGGGACAGGACAGGTGACTTTCCCCTTGCATGGCAGTGATGTGTATGTCCTTGCAGTGGACACATGATTTTGTCCCTGGTGTGAGCAGAGCCAGCGGAGACACACAGAAGCCAGCTCCAGACATGGAAGACTGCATCTGACAAGGGCAGGGCAACATCACACCCCGCTGGGAGCAAAGAGCTGGCTGATCACACTCACTCGCCTGCAGCACACGGGATGCTGCCTCCAGGCTCAGCCTCTCCTCCTGAGGAGGGGCTGCTTCTGACTCAGCCTGCCAGGTCCAGCTTCTCCTCTCTGTCTGGCTTTGGATGGCAGCAGATGTTTCTCTGCCCATCTGTACAGATACTTGGATGCTGGCTGTGGTCAGCTGTCTGCTGTTTGTCCTGTCACTCTCATTCTGAGCCCACGGACTCAGCCCTGCTGCTGGAGGAATACCGAGTGCCATCCACTGAGTTCAAACCCAAGGGCAAAGTGTCAGAGGAAAGAAGTCTACTCCCGAGGCAAATGCCCAGCTTGAACTCCAGCTGCACTGGGATCCTGTGTAACAATGAATTGCCTCTCCCTGCTCAAGGATTTGCCACAGCCATGGATCTCGTGTGCACAGCTGGGAGAGGGATAGATGCCTGTTCTTTGTAAAAACCTGCTGGTGCCAATGCTGCTCCCAGCGGTGCTCGAGCACAGGCCAGGGAGAGGAGGGTCTGCAAAAAGGAATAGGACTTCTCCTCCCTCCCGTTCTTGTCTCCCCATCAGGGAGCTGTGGAGCAGTGCTTCACTCTGAGATAACTTTCCAACAAGCTTTGCTAGGGCTGTTGTTTTAATTTCTTAAAGCAAGACTAGATCCTGCATTTTGTGACTCACTACAATGCATTTAATAGGTAGCCTTTTCATAAAGGAGCGCAGCGGATGTGTGCACAGGCCCTGATGAAGCTAATAACTACCTCTCAATGGCTTTCAGGGAGTTATTACAGATTTAAGATCCAAGCTCCCTTAATCAACCACAGAGATGCAGCTGGCAGCAGTAAATTGCCAACAACAGTTCATTACAAATAAGGAAACATTGGTTTTTCAAGGACAAAAACTGTGTCAGTTCCTCAGCTAACTGGTGTCCTCACCCTTCTCCCCCCTCCACTCACCCCCAGTGATGTGCTGGCACAACTTGCTTTGTCCAATAACACCACTTCACTGCCTAATCCCCTCCACAGGGGACATCATGCAATCAAGTTCCTGGATCTCCTGACTTATTTGGGCAAACGGCACAGTCTGCACCCCGTGCTCGCCCTCCCTGAGGGAGCCACGGGCAGGACGTGTCCCACCACACCACGATGACGTGCCACAGGAGCACCCTCAGTGCCTTCCCCCTGGGCAGCAAATGAAGTCATGGGACACTGTGAGTTTGCCCTTCAGGGGCTTGAGACCTGACTCACTTGGGAATGAGTATTTTGGTACCTGCCATGTCCTGGGCACAGCACAAAGGGGAAGGTCTGTGGACATCATGTGCCCTTATTCCCTTGCTGTCTGCTCACAGAGACGTGGTTGCCCACGCAGCTGAGGCAGGAGCTCAGCAGTTTAAGAGAGATGCCCGTGCCTGGGAGACATTAAGGCCAATATTTTAAGAGCGTTCAGGAAAGACTAAACATTGTTTGAATGAAAAGGAGAAAAAGAAAAGACAGCCGACCCTGTTAGAGCTGTATCTTCCCCTCTGAAGAGGTGACAACCAGCTTTTGGCTTTCAGGAACCAAGGAAATTATACATTTCGGGCCCAGAGAACTTCTCGAAATGGAAACAGGCTCCATCTGTGCCCCAGTGTAGTGCAACACACCTCCTCAGACCCCTGCTGTGGGCCTTGGCCAGGGCCAGCTCCTGTAAGAGGGATCTGTACTGGATGGGCTAGGAACACTGGGTGCTTCTGCCAAGGATCCAAGCTGGCCACATCTGCACTGCCTGCAAACCCCACTGGACTGAGGATCCAAGCCCTAGATCCAGCTGGCCACATCTGTACTGCCTGCAAACCCCACTGGACCAAGGATCCAAGCCCTAGATCCAGCTGGCCACATCTGCACTGCCTGCAAACCCCACTGGGCCAGGCAAGACTTCCAGTGGTGAGGGGAGAATACTCTGCAAAGCCCATGCTGGGCTCTGGAAGCAGGCCAAGCAAGAGTTTAATCTCTGTTTGGTCTCCTCTGCTATCTCACACTGTGCTGCCAGACATTAACCCTGTGCAAGCTGGGGCTGCTGAGTCAGGGGATGCACATTGGCCCAGCGGGACAGAGTGGGACCACAAAGAGGAAGAGGATGTACTCAGCAGTGAAACCTGAAAAAGGCAATGTTTCTGTGCTTCCCTTCCAGCCTGGCTTACAGCATTCTTTCTGCCACATCAGAAGATATCCTGCTCTTCAACTGCATCTGACTGCAAGGCTGCTCATGCTGGAGGCTTTACTTTTTTCCTCTGAAGCTGCAGGCCACAGATGAAGAACTGATATAGAGGGGTTCCAGGGCTGAGTCAGGATATTATTTTTGCTGTTTCTTTAGAAATACCTGACCCAACTTCTTTTTGGAGAAGAAAAGAAAAGGGGCACTTAAAAAAGCAATACCACTTGGTTCCCCTCCTGCCACCATCTCTATTTATTGACACTGGTATTTTTAAAGGGCTCTTGGGAGGGAGCCTATGTGGTTTCTGAGGACACTCTCCCAAAAAAAAAAAATCAGAGGATGTAGCTGATGGTTTCTGTTTCTGTTAGTATTCAGCTCCTAAATTTATGCTTCCAGAGAAATGCCAGAACTGACTTGGACAAGTAAAATTCAGTGGGCAAAGAGTGTCATTTCCTAAATCTGCAGCAGACATGTTTTATAAAAACAACTAAACTGTATACTATGAACAGCAAGACCATCTGACATAAGATTTTCCAAGCATTTCCAGGTGTGACTGCATAGGTGAAACGTGAGGTTAACTGGTTGTCCATACACACCATCTTCCTCACTGACATTAATGCAGTGAAATCTTTTCTTTTGGGGGGTGTGTGCAGACATCTGGAGCACAGATTGTAACAGACCTCTAGCTGCAATGTTATCCCTAGAAAAACGATGTTTCTTGAACATGAAAGAACACACTGTTTTCAAAGAGCTTTGCAGTCACATCTGGAAGAAGTGCTCCTCCTGATGCCTCGAGACAGAAAGGAGAAGAGCTGATGGGATATCAGCCGAGGGAGAGCTTGCTTCCTCCTCTAATATGGGAAGCTGGACTTCTTTTGAATTATTTAGCATTCAGTCAGGAGATGAAAATACAGTGACTGGATGAACCAGTGACCTCTTCTGTGATCACAAGAGCTGTAGTAGCCAGGGGGGCAGGAAGGGCCTACAGCTGCACACCTTCTCCATGCTCTCATGCAGAAAGCTTCAGTCATTAGTGGAGATGCAAGACAAGGCTGGAGCCACCTTGTTGAGGCTGGGCTCAGAGGGAAGGCTGTTTTACACTTTAAATCACAGCACCTACATTGATACCTCAGAGCCCCAGGTAGCTGTGCAGCATTACTGAGACTGACCTTGCTCAGACCCCAGTCAGACACCTTTTCCCACAAAGCCTGGAGCAGTGTGTCATGCAAACCCCATCCAAAAGCTGTTTCTTTCACCTGCTAACATTCACAAGCTGTGCTCCAGGAAGAAGGAGCAGAAAAGCACCACTCCAAGAGGCAGTGCTGGGTTAAATGTTCCACAGGAGGACCAAGATCTCCATTGCACATCTTTTTTTTGGTAGCATCAGAATGAGATGTTTGATTAAATGCACAGGAGCAGCATGGCTTTGGCAGTTAAACTGCTATTTTGTGTATTCTGGGAAGGGGGGACATCAACAGATTGCAAAATGGGAAGGTCTCTCTGGACACTGCAAACAAACAACATGTTACGTAATTAGGCCTTTTGGGAACCAGAGGAAGGTCTCCAGAAGATCAGGGCCCTCCCAGCGCTTTCTAATTTTACTGGGACTTACCAGCAAGCCTGCCCTCTAATAATAGAGGTTTGTGCATGCTTTTCTTTCATCTTCATGTCTCCCTGTACTGCCCTACCTTTGCTATTACTGCCCCAGAAAAACACATCTTACTCGCTTTTATCGAGCTGATTCATTCAGACTTGAATGGCAGGACTGAAGAGGCACTAAAGACCTTTAGAAAGGGCAGCAAAGACATCTCTTGGCCATCAGAGCATGAGAAAACCTGGAATTTTAGAACTTTATTGAATCCAGTGTGCTAGGGAATTGCACCATTCCACATAACCGTGGCTTAACTGAATCACAGCACTGTCAAGCAATGACAGAGCAAAAAGTCTTTAGCTCCATAATCCACATATTCTGGTAGTATATCTTCTTTATTGGAGCAAATTCTTCCAAGGGACCATGCCTGTAAGCAGCAGCTCAGCATCAGGAACACTCTGCCTCTGTGCTGCAGGGCTGTCCTAAACTTGTGTCCAGGCAAAACCTGGACCTGCAGGAAATCTTCTGCCAGTCAGATTGTACCACCCAGCACCTGAACATGGGCTGTAGCAGCTGAGTTTTAGATTAATACCTGCTGCCTTTCAGGCACATGGATAGATTGGAATATGTACCATTGGTTTCATTCTGTCAATGTCCTCTCCCACCTGAAAGGAGAGAGCCCCTTGGTCAACATCTGTCCCTGCAGTCGCCACCTCCTTACACCCAGGCCCCAGGCTGCAGACACTTCTGATGTGGACACAGCACTCACTGTGATTCCTGGGAGAGACAGTTTAAAGACAACAGAGACACAATGGCATCTGCACAGAAAAGGCACGCTCGGGTTTCTAAGAAAACTGCTTTCCCCTGTTTCTTGCTTGCTGTGCCCATTCTGGCAGCTGATAAGAAGAGGAGGGAGGAGGCTTGCAGCCCTGGTGAGGGCACACCAGCACAGATCCCACAGGATGTGGTCAGCTCGCTTCCAGCACAGCCCTTGGTTACTGGGCTGTTGGCAAAGGTCAGCTGGGAGCAGCTCAGGAGGGAAGGCCACCACCAGAGGCAAGCAGGGGAGAGCACCTCTCCTCATCACAGCCCAAGCACCAAGAGGCAGCACAGACACGGGTCTTGGATGAAGGACAGCACAGAGATCCTGGCCACAGTGGTGGATCCAAGGCAAGGCGTAGTCCAAGCCCCTCTGGGCGCCGTTGCAGAGCCTGTGGCTGCGTGTTTGGCCTGCCATGTAAACATGTCACATCCCATGGGAGCTGGGAACAAACGTCAAAGTCTAACTGCCACTAGCCCACTTTTGATAGTGCCTGAGCGACCTGGATAAAAAGCAAAGAGCCTTTGGGAGATATCCTTATAGCCTAGTTCATGGCATCTCTGCAGACAACTCCCTGCTTCTCCCAAAATGATAAAAAAAAAATATTCAAATAACTGCATTCCTCTCTACTACATTTATCATTCAGGAGTCAGGAGCCATGTGCTCTTGACCCTTGTGCGAGCAACATGCCTGTTGCAGCCTCCAGATCGTAGAGCTGTGAACTTTTTGCTCCGTTTTTCCTGGGAAGTCAAAATCCCAGCTGGTATGAGAAATCCCGCCTGAGAACTACAAATGACCTTTTTTCCCCCCTGCCATCTACTTGGAGAAGTTTTATGAAGAGGTTTCGTTCTCCCTGCGCAGACGCAGCAGATACAGGTGACAGACAGAACACAAGGACCACTCTGGGCACTCATCGTGGTTTGTCTCAGCTCCTGAGAGACCAGCAGCACAATAAATAACACCCAAGCCAAAATTTCGCTCTCCCTTGACACAGCAGTGCCCTTCACCAGTTCCTTCTTTCAGTTCTATGCAGTGTTTTCGTGCTACAGAACTCAGTCCCTGTGTTCACTGTAGGAAGAGCCTCAGGCTGGAAAAACACAGCTCTCAACCCTCACTCCTCCCAGAGCACCAGCTGGGCAAGGAGATGTCTTCATGACATACCTGAAGATACATGTTTCCTACCGTGATTTACTGACCAAATTTATGTTCTCCACACAATGTAATAAGGCTACAGCACTAATAATTTCCCCACCATCCAAATAGCAACACTCAGGAGTAGCCTCCAACAGCTTTCGGCCTCCTTTTTTTACTTGCAAGCAGATGAATGTGGCTGCAGTTACATCCTAACCATGAGGCTTCCCTGCGTGACAACACTTTTTCAACACGTGTATTGGACAGTGACCCGGGCCTGCACCCTTTAGAACAGGAAGAGGTGAAGCAACCTTCACCAAAGCCCTGAGCAGAGCATCAGTAGGACAGCTGTGACCCACTACTGGGTGATCTGAGCCTCAGGAGGAAACAGGAAGCAGGAACCACAATTCACACCCTCAGTTTAAGCCCTTTGCAGGACACGCCTTCACGCCTGCGTGGTCACAGCCACCTCAGTTTTGTTCTCTGCTGTAGAGGTCTGCTCAGAGCATGGGTAGGGCTCCCAGGTCAGCTCCACCTCCCTGCTGCTGGAAGGCTGGAGTGCCCCTGACCAGGCATCGCTCTCCAGTCTGCTGGCAAGGCAGGCACACGGTGTTTCAGGCTCCCCAAAGCACCTGAGGCCATTCATGGCTTATTGCAATGCACTGGCACCCAAACACCTCCAGTGCAGCTCTGGGAGCTAAGTGCATTTCGTTTCAGGAGAAACAGAGACTGTAGGAAACAAATAAAACCTTGACTTACACTATCTCATCATTCTGGAACTCCAGCTCCCCGCAGGTGTCTTCAAAGTCCTCTCCTCCACCTTTGGCCGTGCCTTCAATGGTTTTGTAGGGCACAATAACATTTCCTCGTGCTCCAGAGGTTCGCAACACTTTCACTTCCATGGTTCCTACGCTTTCACTGATGTGTGTTACTGGCTCCTCGAAGGTGAAGATGCCGGCGTGGTCATCGTCAAAGATGGTGACGGTGGCAGTAGATGGTGATCCCAAGCAGGCAAGCGTTGAGACGCGACTGGCCTCGAGAATGCCCTCATCTGAGGCCTCGGTGCTCACACGGACGTTGCTGAGATGGACCAGGAAGTTCTCGTCCTCCTCAAATATGTCGTCGTCGATTATGCCAACACGGATTTCCTTCTGGGTCTCTCCGGGCTTGAAGACCACCGTCCCTTCAGTGAACTCGTAGTCAGAGCCGGCGTTGGCCGTGCCGTCCTCTGTCCGGAAGTCGACGTACACCGTGTTGGTCAGGTCTCCTCCCCGGCGGACGATGGTCAGGGCCACGGTGCCGCAGTTCTCCAAGCACTGGTAGGTGCCCTGCTCGAAGTAGAGCTTGCTGACGGGATCGTTTTCGGTCACCTCGCTGTTGACCTCGTGCATGCTGACGGCTTTGCGGGCCTGGTCTGCAGCGTGCCTCTTCAGGATGTTGCCAGCGCCGGTCATGAGCCGAGTGGCCTGGATGCGGTAGAAGGCCCTGCTCTTCTGCTGCTGGCTCAGGACCTGGTAGTTGGCCAACTCTATGAGCTGCTCAATTTCCTTGTCTGGGTGCTTTTGCTTCAGCTCCTTCAGGATCCGAGCCATTTCCCTCCTGGCTTCCTCGTCATCCTGGTCTTTCTCGTCCACCTCCAACACCAGCGTCCCATCCAGAAAGTTCTCCACGTGAGAATTAGCAACCTTTCCGTCCATCTCGATGTCAGCCTTGGAGGAGGGCCGGTCGCCCTCATGCTCAATGATCATGCCTCTCTGCTTGCCAGCTCGGTATTTCTTGTAGACGTACTTGTAAAATAAAAGCCTCCTGTCAGCTATCCAGGCGAACACCACACAGATGGGGAAGAAGAAGAAGGTGAGCAAGCCTTCCCAAACCTCCACAATCCCAGGAGAAGACACAGACAAAATAATATAAAGCCAAGTGTAGGCAAAGATGCTCCAGGCCGCTGTAACAAAAAACACTCGCAAGTGCTTGATCTTCCTTATCTCTCCATCCGGCACCACGTACACACAGATTGCGATGATGACAAACATGTTGAAGGCAGCGCTCCCCACGATCGTGCTCGGCCCCAGGTCCCCCGCCGTGAAGCCGTGGCCGCACACCTCGATGACAGACAGCAGGATCTCCGGAGCAGAGGAGCCCAAGGCCATCAGCGTGAGGTTGGAAACGGTCTCGTTCCAGATCCTCACGGTGGTTTTGCTGGTCTCGCCGTTGGGCTTCTTGATGGTTATTTCCCGCTCTTGGGATGTGATGACTTCGATGGAGGACATGAAGCGGTCGGCTATGATGGACACTCCCAGGAACATGTACACCATCGCTACAAAATACACCGTTGCCCGAGCGATTTTGTCCCCAAACGAGGGGTCCTGGGGCTCCCATATTGGTAAAATCACGCCCTTTTTGCAGATGTAGGAGCCGGCGCACTCCTCGGTGTCGTTGGCGGGCAGTTCACTGGGGCTCTCCGCCTGTGTGCCCTCTGCATGGAGGAGCAGCACCAGGACAAGGCTCAGGAGAGGGAAGCTCAGCGGGAAGGCGTGTGCGCGAGTTGCTCGTGACATGGCCACTTCCACCAGACAGGTCCCAAACATCCTCAACCTGAAGAGGCAAAAAGGAAAGATTAAGCGAGGCCAACCAGAGACAACAGATTTTCCTCTCCAAAGATATGATCAAGTTATCCTGTTACTCAAGAAGATGCAGCTGATGAGCCCATTTTGTTATGATTAGTGATGTTTTCCATGTAGAAATCCTCTAGTTCAGTCACCTGAACCAGGATGGATTCAGATGGTAGCAGTGAGCTAGCACCTACCCCCTCTAGCTACCATGATGTTTCTTTCTCTTTGCTGAAAACCTGTTTGTTCAATTGCATTTTCTTGTTCCTCTAATCTAATTAAAGCCCATCGTTCTGCTTCACAGCTGGCAGAAGTGTTTCCCATTTCAAAATTACAGTGCACTCACTCCACTGGAATTCAGGGTAAGAGCAGGAGAGGACAGAGAAATCTACTATCCCCTCATCATGTTTAAAAAATATTTTTATACTTTTTAAATCACTGTAAGCTATGTATTTCACAGTCCTTTCTTGCTCACAGTCCTCCCAAGCATCTACTCCACATTGGAAATCTGCACAAAGTGAGCTTGAGCCCTGGCAAAACCTTACTCTTAACAGCACCTTGGTCATAAGGTGCACCAGAAGGGCCGGCTGTAATTAATGATTTTGGAGCCATTCCTTCCACAGTGCATCACTTTGCACCTTCCCAAAACTGGAAAGAGCTGCATATGCATGGAAGCCTGGCTCTCTTGGCATGCTTCTAGAGGAAACATGTCCCTGTGCTCTTTTCCCACTAGGTCAGCTTTGACGGCTTCCCCTTCAAGGGCCTTTCTCACTCCATTTACAACATCAGTCATCAGGCATGACAGCCGTTCTTGCCCTCGTCCTGCCTCAGGATTTCCCAGCAATGTAGAGGAGCTGTTAAAGAGGTTTGCAGTTAGTTAACAGTGCATAAACCGACGGAACAGATGCCTTTAAGTACAAAGAGATGCTTAGTGAAAAAAAACCACCCTGAGCATGCTCAGTGTTACATTCTCAAATTCACTAGCCAATAAAAGCCAGATCCCTAGTTATTAAAGATGTATTTTCTCCTCAAGGAGAGCCTTTGCCATACCACACTTCTCCAATCCAAGTTAATTTAATCAGATGGTACTTAAAAATGTTTCTATGAAGAGAGGAAAATGAGCACGTCAATACCTCGACTTCACTGGGAAATACAAAAAGCTGAGCTGATTTTCCTCGGAAAAAACCCACACCCCTGAAAGAAAAAAACCAACAAAGCTCAGCCATGAAAGGTTTTAACTCCTGGTCAGGGCAGGGGCACATCATGCAGGGACAGGGCTGTGTGCAAGGGAACAGCTGGCTGGAGGAATCAGTGGGTACCATCGTGTTATGGGATCTGCTCCACACAGAGACACTGTGATGGTGGATCAGAGCCCTCTCCTCCGTTTGCTTTTATTCATAGGTGCTGTAGCAGGACTATTGGTCTGGAAGAGTAATACTGAGAATGTATCAAGACAGTTTCATATAATTGGCATTTTCACACCAGGAACTGTTGGTCCGCCTCCAACCCCCCACTCCCTGGTCTTGTAATTAAGAAAATAAAAAGATACATAGTGGAGGAAGTGAGCAAATCAGAGAACTGGGTGATAAGAACAGATAAACTGAACAAGAAAAAGCAAGTCTCTTGTAGGAAGACAGATTTAAAAGAAAGATGTTTGCATTGGGAATCCTGCTAATGCTACAAAAAAGCTCTTACTACCAGGCTCATTGCCCCCCTGATCGTAGTGCCTGGGTACCCTCTGCTTCCCCAAATGCGAGCTGTAGCCACGGCTCACAAGCCCAAAGTGAAAAAGATGCAAGCATGATGTTTGTGAAGAGGAGCACCTTGTTGCACACCCTTCAGTGGATGGCTAAGCTGAAACAGATGTGCATTCACGGTCATTGAAATCCAGCTGAGGCATGAATTAGTCACCCAACATCTGTACTGCTGTGCTTCACACTGCTCCAAACCAAGTCACAGAGACGTTTGACAAAGGGGCTGTCAAAACACAGGCTGACTTGGTACCTACTCTTTTTATCCCAGACAGCTCCTAAGTGTAGTTTTGCTTCCTTTTTAAATATGTAGGCTTAAAAAAATTCATGGTGCACATAAAATATTGCTCAGTTGCATGGTTCTTCACCCTCTCCTTCTAAAGGGTAGTAGTTTCTTCAGAAAACTCAAGAACATCCACCTGTCCTTGTTCAGTTAATTTTTCTCCCTGTGGCAAGTCATATCCCTGCACATGTACAATTATTCAGAGCAATCAGGCATTGTGAAATCCCCTTGGCAAGAAGAGAAAACAGATGGTTCTAGAAAAAATATTATGCTTTGGGTCACTGATTTAGGTCATGAAGAATAGGAGAGTCCCATCACACTTTGGACCAACTCTCCAGCCTTAAAAGGATTTGGGTACTGGAAGTCTCATTCAGAAAAAAAGACACCCAAGAAATCAAATTAATATGTAATTTGAACTTTATTTACCCTATGTTTCCCCTTTCAAACATTCTAATATAAGTTGGGCTTTGTTTTGGTTTGTTTATTTTGTTTGTTTGTTTGAAATCAAGTCCCATGCTACTTTAAACAGGAGGAAAAAGGCCTAGAGGCTTGCATCTGAGCAAGCCATATTTCTGGCATTCCCAACCAGCACTCCATGTACAAATAATATTTTTCCCTCAGATGTCAGGAGGTAAGAAATGTGGAGCTTTTCTGGGGAGGGATAAGAAATGGCTGGAGCCATCCACCAGCCACGCCAGTGTGCATCCTTTGGGCAGCAGCAGCAGCAGCATCCCCCAACTCTGCTGTACTTCCTCCAGCATTTTGTGGTGTGGTCATCAGGCAAGGTTCACACACCATGACCAGCTTTCCTGCTCAAACCAATTCACAGTGAGGCTCAGGAATTACGAAGGGCTAGAAAATGCTTGGCCACAACATGCTAGTTACACACATGCAGCCAGAGCCTGACACTCAGAATATCTCTGAGAAGCACCTGCTATTAAATCATCAGCATTTCTTTATTTGTACAATCCAAAATAAACAGCCTGGTCCCCAGAGACCCTCTTGCTCTGCATTTGCCTACAGTCTCAGCTCACAGTCAGCACACTGTGGCATAGTGTAGGAATATTCCCAGAAAAATCATTCCCAACATGCTGTCAGGAGAAGCAAGGCCACCTGAAGAGCAGCCCTCCCTCCAACCCGAACTTTGTTAGCTTTTCATTAAGGTCTCAGTTGCATTTCCCATGCTGGCCATCAGCAATAAGAGCACGTGCAGTGTCAGGCCAGCAGCCCTGGCAAGCCCTGCCTGCCACGGTGCTCGTGGCATTGGTGGCACTGCCCAGTGCCTCTGGGGACAGAGGGATCAGGGCAGCACAGGGCAGGGGCACAGGCTGCTCTCAGGCTCAGTGCTGGCCATACATGTGTGGTGAAAAATCCCAAAATGCTGTCCGGGGCCAGCACAGCCCATAAGCACCACCTGATGCCCAGGGACAGCACCCTGAGCCCTTTTTACCCCTGCAGGAGGGGAACTGTCCTGGTGCTGCTGGAGAGCTTTCAGGGAGAGCTCAAACCAGCCTGGAGAGACAGAGCCCAGCCTGGCTTCTCCTGAGCCCCTTTCCAGACAAGCTCCACGGGGATGCCAGCAGGTAGGACTGCACGGTCAGGGAGGAAAGCCCTTGAGAAGCTCCATAACAAGCTCAGTTTAGATGGAGCTCCTGGCCAAGGGTTGTCAGTCCAGCCTTTCTCCCCCCCCTTGGTGCTGTGAAACCCCAGGGGGGCAGTTGCTGCCCACAGCAGGGCTGGGAGGGTTGTAGAGATTTTTACCTCCCTGCTGGACATGGGAGCTCGAGGTTTTACAAATTGGTAGGAGAGAGCTCCTGCTGCCAGCTCATGCTCCTGCCCCCCAGCTGAGGAGCTGCCAGATGGGGAGGAAACAGCCTTTTAGACTCTGCTCTGATCTTTCCCTGGCAGCATCAATCCTTCAGGCTGGCTGGTTGCTGCATGCAAAGCGAGCCTGAAAGCTGCTCTGCATTTAAACAAAGCACAGCTTTTTCTTTGCAGCAGCCTCCCAAAAGTCCCATCTCCATCGGGGCACTTCAGCTTTGAAATACCCACTGTGAGATCCTCCCCCTTATTTTCCTAAAGCTTTGTATCCCACACGGATCTATGACCATTTGCAACACACTAGAAGCACCGTTATTTTTAAGAGCACTAAAAAAACACTGCTGGTCCAGACACTTTAATTACAGAAGGACTGGGCAAGGAAGGAAATGGCCTGGGCTCAGGAGGAATGAGTGGCCACACAGAGAAAGACTGAGAGGCTTTCCACGTGGAAATTTTTCCCCAGCATCCCACAGAGAAGGTGCACAGAGCAGCTGTCACACAGCAGTGTTCACACGGTTACAGCCACCGACGGTGCCACCCCACGGTGCCCACCCCACTGTGACACCCTAATCTTCATCATGGACATCGTTCCTGCCAATTTACTGCCAGCTTGGATGGGACAAGGTGTCCCCACAGCTGTGTCACCGCCGTGCAGGAGGCTGGAGCAGCGCCCTCTCCCCACAGGGTGCCTGCTCGCTTGCCGGGGACCAGCAGAAGTTCGCTCTTCACGTGAGAGTGGCTGCTTTTCAACTCGATGTGGGAGCACAACCAGGAGCGTGTTCCATCACCACGGGGATTCCCAAAGAGTCTTCTCCCATCCTACAGTCAGAGCTAGACAAGAGAGGACTTTTCCTAGCAATTGTGCCCTAGGGAGAGACAGGGAAGGCAGCTCAAGCCACCCTTTTCTGGTGTCACAGGCGTGT
Organism: Ploceus nigricollis; assembly: GCA_013399945.1. Lineage (NCBI taxonomy): Eukaryota > Metazoa > Chordata > Aves > Passeriformes > Ploceidae > Ploceus > Ploceus nigricollis. The sequence goes on from VXBC01007513.1 coordinate 242,482, forward strand.
GTCCCTTCAGCCAGAGGGGCCAAAAACTGACAAAGAAGCAGCTGCTGGTCACTGCAAGGAATAGCCAGCCTGCACGATAGAGAAACAGAGGCTCAAAGCACCTCAGCTGCTCCCCACCCTGTCCCAGGGAAAAAGACAGCAAGCCCCAAAAAGACAGACTCTCTTCTACCCCACAGTCAAACCTGACGTCCCCAGGTTACAGCACCCCTTCCCCAGATTCTCTTGCAGGAGGAGAAGAATCTACTGCAATCTTCCTGGGAAGAAGCACTGCATACCTTGCCTCCATGCATGGCACTTACAGCCATGGCCCCATCTCTGGAGGAGCAGCAAAGTCCTCCTCTGCTGCTGACCCTGCCTGGCTGTGCTCAGACCTGTGCCTCCCAGAAATCAGCAGCCTGCTCTCCAGCAGACAGCTTGGGCAAAGCCTGTGCTGGGAAAAGACATGGCTGTAGGGAAAAAAAAAACCCCAAACAAGCCATCTGGTCTCTGACCATCACAGGTCCAGCTTCTTGCAGCCAAGGGACACAAAAGGGATGCCAAGAGCCCTGCGAGGAGGTCCAGGGTGCTTGGAGATCTGTCTGGGCAGCCACAGGCTCCGCTGGCTTCGCTTCTGATCTTGGTGCTGAGCCCGTGGCACAGGTTTGGTAAAACTGAGCTCCTGACAGCTGTAAGATTTAGCAAGGCAGGAAAAGGACCCTTCTGCCACACTGGCTGTACATCCAAACCGTGCAGGAGAGCTGCTAAGTCCAAGGACTGTGTTTCCACTCAGGGCTGCATAGCGTGACGGCACTTTAAACGCTGCTTGGAAAACCCTTGGCTCGCTTCCCTGCTCTGGCTCTGCCTGGCTCCTGCTCCCTTTCACCCAGCTCTGCCACTCCAAAACAGGCACAGCCTGTTGGCATCCCCTACCCATGACCCTGTAGATCTCCACATCAGGAAAATGATTTCCAGGCCATCAGCATCCTGATTGCATCAGTACAAAAAAACATCAAAACCTTTCCAAATATAGTCAGAGGCACAAGCCCTCCATGAAGCCGATCAAGTAAAACACACATCAGGCCACCCTGGTTTCTGTAAAGGACATTAAAAAGCAAGAATAATTATCAGCCTGCCACTGATTTTTCCAAGTATCCTATCTCTTCAATGAAACATCCAATCTCCTTCCACAATTTCCCCAGCAACTTTCCAAAATAAATAGACAAATAGAGAAAATAAAACATCCCTGATATAAAATTTCAATTGCATTGGATGAATTTGGGGGCAGCTTGCAGAAAATGAGCCTGGAACTGTTTGTCAGGGAGATTACAGTCTTGCTTTTCACGCGTGAAGATGACCAAGTGTCAAGTTGTCCCTTTCTCCCACGACTCAAGATCTCAGCAAGGAATATGCCAGGAAGTAAGAAGCAAGGGGGAAATGCCACATTTCTCTGGGACTGGGGTTTTTTTGTTTGTTTGTTTGTCTGCTTCTCAAACAACTGCCTTCCTACTTGCTGCTGTCTTCAGACCATTTCTTTACCCTTAGCACCTGTCTTTGGTCTCTTCTTTATCAAGCAGCACCAGGCTCTTCCCTGTGATTCCTCTTGGGTTGCTGATGCCTTCCTCTCTGCCTGTGCATCTCCCTTGCTGCTTTAAGCACAGTTCTCCAGGAGCTGGCCCCGAGGCTGCCTGGCTGGCAGCCTCCCTGTGTGATCTCAGGGCAGCCCAGCATCTCCCTGTGCTCCATGGCTCTGTGTCAAACGGGGAGAGCGTCTCCTGTGAGTGCTGCGAGAATAAAGCACTGCTAATAAGCCTGAGGCTCTTGGGCAGCCTGGGGAGGAAGTATCTGCCCAGAGGTGCCCCAAAGGGGCCAGAAGGAAGGAGTTAACAGGCCTATTGCTCTCCCCTGGGCCTGTGTCCTCTCTTCCCTCTGGGACTGCTTTTGCACTGTGTCTGGGTCTGCTGTGCAGCGGGATGCTCCCCTGGGCCCTGCAGGAACAGAAAGCTTCAAGGGAGAGGAGATAAACCCTCATCCCCAGCTCCGTGAGACCATCCAGGCATGAAGAGGTGGAGGTGTCCATGGGGATGGGTGTGGGGAAAGACCAGTGCAAATGCAGGTTGTTGACCTGAGCAATTCAGGCATGGTACTAGGCAGGAGCTGGGCAGCTTGGGCTGGGCTGGGGGCTCACCCTGGCACGCTCCATCCATCTGTGTGACTGCTCCTGGCTGGGGAAGGGTGGTGGCACCTCCCAGCAGAGCCAAGTCCAGAGGCACAGCTCTGGCACGGCTGACTCTAGAGGGAGCTGGATGCTAGTGCCGAGCAGATGGCCAGCTTTTAGACCCCCAGACCTCAGGCAAGGGATTCTAAGCCCAGGTGTGTGCCAGGCCTTCTTTACCTATCTCAAACACAAGCTTAGCCATCCCTTCCTTCTCCTCAGACTCCCCCGCCTTCTCTGTCTCCTCAGGAGCTCTTTGCAGCACCAAATCTCACTTCTATTTGTAGCCAGGTTTCCTTAGGAAGCCAGGCACATGAAATCACAGTTTCCATGTCTGTCTGTCTGCTCACATTGCTCCCCCCTCTTTCCAATTTCAGTTGAAGTCACCAGAGGGATAGAGATAACAGCAAAAGCCAAGTTCCTCCAAGGTTCCTGAAAGCAGCTGGAGAGATAGCACTCACACCCTTGGCAAGGGAAAGCCCAGCCAGGGAGCTCAGCCCACAGTGGGTGCCAGAGTATCAAGAGCACAGCAGCCTGCAGCAGCCCCAGGTGCAGCCAGGATCTGCACAGCTGCGTGCACCGGCGTCCAGGGGCTGGGAGCACGTGCAGATCCCAGCACTCTGAGCTTGGACAGAGCTCCAGGGTGTTCCCCGTGCCACTCACAGGGAGAGCCACTGTCACTCGTGTTGTCTATGACCAACCTGTTGGTTGATCGCCCAGTGATGCTTGGATTTTGCGGGGCACTGGACATTATTACAGGATCCAAGTTTCATTAGGATGCTGGAGAACAGGGGCTTTTTTTCCCCAGTGAGCAATCAGGACTGTATGCCCTCAAAGCCACAGCAAAAACCCCAATTCTGTCCCAGATGCAGCAGCAGAAAATCGCAACCCTGAACGCCCTGAGCGTATCAGGACTCTACAAAAGGCAGAGAAGTGGCTGTGCCTGTACAGCATCATTTAGGGTGCTGTAGGGACTCCCAAGAGCAAAGACATGAACCAAAGTTTGTGCCACGTCGTGTGCAGCAGTGCCAGGACAGAAGACCAGACACAGCCTGGGCAGGTACAGGACAGTGAACATTCAAGTTTCAGGAGCCATTCACAGCCAAGAGATTACAAAGACCTTAGGGAAAGTGAGGGAAGGAGAAGCAAGCGAAGTTTCATCAGGTTAGAACTGTGCTACTGCTGGCACTCGGGGGTGCTGGACACAGAGAGCACCAACCTCCTCAGGTATCTTGAATGCAAAGCCTGGTAAAGAGGAAGCTTTGACCAATGTGACTGACTCCTCAGCACTGACTTAGGAATTGCCCATGTCAACAGAGCTGGTGGGGATATAAGAGGAGTCAGACAGCTTTCCTGGGAGTCCTGGTGGGGGTTCATGGCTCGGCTGGCAGGTGATGGTCCTAGAAATGTCACATTATTTCCCTGTTTGGCCTTAACGTCTGTGCTGGACAAAGGGCAACGCTGCTATTGAAGAACCAATCAGAAGGAAAAGGGGAGAAAGGAACAGCTAATAGACGCTCCCAAAGGATCACAAATGCCTTTCTTTGATGATAGCCACGTCCCCAGCCAAAGCCATCCAGCTCTTTTTTCCCTGGATGCCACCATCACATCAATATGCAAGTGTCCCAGCTCCCCTTTTCTAAACAAAAGCACACCTCTTCTCTTTGCGATGGTGACAAAAAGCACGTGAATTCCTAGGCAGGTGCCAGGGGAGCACACAGGGAGCTCCAGCCTCTCTCAGCCTTCACTTCCATTGCCTGACTTGTGAATTTCCAACATCTGGGACTGGAGGAATGAACAGGTTCCTGCAAAGCGCAAGCGAGAAGGAGCCCTGAAAGCACACGCTCGCACCCACACGCCCGTGACCTTGTGATTTTACTACAGCTTTCATTTTCAGACTCCAGCCCTCCCTGGTGCTTGCTGCATTTCTGCAACATTTTGGCAGTTTGCTCTCGCCTTGGAGACAGAGCAGAGCGTGGAGTTGTTTTGCACGGCTCGGCGGGGAGGGAAGCAACAAGGCTGTGAATAAAGAATTAAACTCAAGATGACGGAAGAGCCCCAGCCATGCTTCCACCTAGACAAAGCCTACGTGATGAGCGCTCCTTAATGCCAGCCCTTAACACCGCACGTTGCTCGAGAGGAAAACGGGGATCTCGGCGTGGCTGCAGGTGCCTCCGAGCACTCACCTCGGGAAGCGTTTCCAGGCAGGGAAGGCAGCCCTGCCTGGAGGCACGCACAGCCCCGCCAGGCGGAGGCACCGCGCCCCGCCGCGCACGGGGGGATGCGCCCGAAAGCCCCCGGCAAGGAGATCTGCCTCAGCCCCCGCCCGACCCCACCTGCCCGGCAAG
>VXBC01007513.1:247224-262374 GCA_013399945.1 Ploceus nigricollis
GCAGCTTCAGCCCTCCTCCTCGTCCTCCCGCTGCTGGAAATATTTCCCGAATTCCTCCTCGGATCGAGGGACTTTGAAAGGCAGGGCTGGTTGCGGACCCACCCCCAGCAGCCCTGCCCTCCCTGCTTGGGGCAGTCCCCAGCCCTGCCCTGCCTGCCCCTAGCCCCGCTCTGCCCTGCCCGGGACAGTCCCCATCCATGCCCTGCCTGCCTCCAGCACAGCCCGGCACAGCCCACCCCAGCCTGNGGCAGCCTCCCCCGGCACTCGCATCGCGGTGTGGGCAGCGGCGTGAGGCTGGGCAGGGTCGGGGCGGGGGCCGGNCGGTCCCCATCCATGCCCTGCCTGCCTCCAGCACAGCCCAGCACAGCCCACCCCAGCCTGGCCGGTCAGCTCCTGCCCACATCCCCCCGGCCGAGCTGCAGCCTGCCAGGGCGATCCTGTACCCATTTGCACTCTTCAGGAGGAAGAGAGAGCCTTGGGAAAGATGGACAGAAGGGAAACGTGTGTGTCCATGTGTCCGTGTGTGTCCATGTGTCCGTGTCCGTGTGTGTGTGTGTGTGTGTGTGTACGAGGAGTGCCTTGCTGTGTCTGTGCCCGTGCCCCACAGTGTTGCCCATTTCAGCTGTGGGGAGGCAGGAGGTCAGGAGCATCCCAAGGGCCCTGGGTTGATGTTCATCCCCCTCTCAGATCCTCAGAGTTGTGGCCGGGGTCAGCAGGGGACATGGGGTGACAGGCACGGGGCATCTGGGTCAGCTGGGACCCTCCTGGGAGCTGGCCTCACGTCTGGCAGCTGGCTCAGCCCCTGGACCCACAGAGCCTCCTGTCCCCACAGGAGGGTCCTCGCGCTCAGGGAAGGCAGCAGCCTGGCACAGAAGGGCTTGCTGCACCTCAGGCTGACCAAAGTGTCCTTCCTGTGGGCAATTCCCCTTTCAGCATGCCTGAATGACTCCTCCACCCTTGGCTGGCTCCAGCAAGGAGCAGATGAACCCATTGTCCCACCCTCCAGGCAAAACTCTGTGACTTGGGGAGCTTAAAATAGGACCAGAGCTAATAACTCACACGCTGGTGTGCAAGTACCCAGCGACCTTGATGAACCCTCTGCGCCCAACCTCAGGTGCAACAAGAGCTGTGGGGAAGCAGAGACATGGTTTTAGCTCCTGCACCCTCTTACACCCTCTCCCTCCTGCCATGTCAGCTCTGCCTGTATGCCTGGTGTAATTTTGGTCATCACTGGCAAGACAGCAACCCGGAATTTTACCTGTGAATTTCATTTGTGCTTTTCTTACTTGCTTCCAAAAAAAAATCTTTTTGGAAAAGTTTTGCACCACCGTGTCCTTCAGCAGAGATGGAAAACTAAATTTGTCTGCTCAACATGAGGGGTAAGACATGGACAATGTCACAAAACTCCTTTGTGAAGCACTTTCTGATGAGCTGACAGCCAACAAACCAGCTATTTTTAATTAGTGTTGCAGCAGTTATGGGTGTGATTTAGTTTTGGTCTCACTTTAAGAGCTTATTGCCTATATATGGAATGAAAGGCATTTCCATATAAGAATTTGGTTTAGAAAAACCCAGGATTTTGTGTCCAATAGCTAAGTCCAATTTTCTGCTTCACGTCTTTTGATTTAAAACCCTTTAGAGGAGGGATAAGTTTGCATCTGGCCATATGTGGTACTTTGATGGTGCTCAATTCTCCCAGCAGGGCCATTGATATAAAATGAGCACAGCTGAATGTGTACAGTGCAGTGCTGGGCTCAGGAGCTGAGCAGAGCAGTGGATGTGTGTCAGTGGCATTTGGTTTGGCAGTGGCTGCAGGATGCAAGGCACTGCACAAGCTGGCATGGCCAAAGGATAGTGGGAGCAGGAGGAATTGGCAGGGCTGCAGCAGACACAATCCCTGCTGGTGCTTTTCACCCTGCACACTGAGATCCAGTCACTGCACCAGTAAGCGGCAGAACCCAAATTTTAGTCATGGAGCTCTCCCTAAAACTCCCTAATTCCCTCAGTAATGTTGCTGACCTACTTCCCAGCTCTTTCAGTGAATGCAGTACCCAACTCCTCTGGATCACCAGGACTGTTCTAATGGGCATCCACCGGTGAGCTGCCCTCTGAAGAGCCAGGCACGCCCACGGCTCCTCCAAACTCACCTCCCTCTGCAGCTTGCAGTGCTGTTCCTGCTGAGACCCTCAGAAAGGCTGCTTCAGCTGCGGGATTTTTGTGACATTCCAGGGGAGCTGAAGAAAACAAAGAGTTTGTCAGTGTTTGTGGGGATGCTCATTAGTCCAGGAGCCCTTTGTACCCACCCAGCCCTAATGGCACTGGGACAGAAAAGGTGAAGCAGCACTATCCCGTCTGAGCATGAGAGCAGCTTTGATCTGGCTGCTTCAAAAGTGACTGGTTAGGAAGAATATCAGGCTGGGAGGCTTGGAGAAGATGTGCCCCACTCCCTGGTCCCTCACACACCCCCTTCCAGGCACATTTGAACCTTCATTTCTTGCAGTCTCCAAGAGAAAGGTGGAGCTGGGCTCTGAAGGAAAGGGTGGAAGTCAGGGAGTGGGAGACACAGTGAGTCCAGCTGCTGAGAGGAGATGCTGTGTTCCAGGACTGCTCCCCACTGCAGTGGCCGTGGTTCACCCTGCTTTTTCTGAGCCAAGCTAGCTGGAGTGGTGGCTGTGACAGAATGGAGCTCTTCATGGGCTGTGAGATCTGCTGGGCGACCTGAGCAGCCGCTCCTGCGCTCTGCCTGATGCTCTAGGCAAAAACCCAACCAGGCTGCTCGTGTGCTGACACAGCAAGTTTTGCCACCGTGTGGGCACATCCATGCTTCAGCACTCCAGACTGCAGCCTGGACTGTGCTGGGAGAGGCACTGTTTGCTCCAGCCACCCCTACCTGCCTGTCACTCCTTGCAGGCGTGCAAGGGAACACCTACCACTGCAACCCTGCTTACAAGCACCCATCACTGGTCCCAGAATCGTGGGGATTCTCATGCCAGGAGTAGCGGGTGGCTCATTCATTCCCTCATTCATTCATGCCCACCCACAGCTCTCTCCAGCAGCCTGCATCTCTCTGCAGTTGCCGGAGGAGGTTTCTGGGTATTGTCTGCGTGTGCAGAGCACAAAGGCAATTCCTCCTGGCAAGGAATGGGGTTAGTGGGCTGTGGAGCCTTGAGCACAGGACAGAATGGTGCAGGCCTTGTGAAAAAAGGCATCTGAACTGCTGCACAGTTTAGAGGAGGGGGACACAGAGCCTCGGGCACTTTTTGCTTGAAAAATTTCTGCCTTGTATTCCCTGTAAGAGACAAGAGGTGGGGGCAATGCTCGGCTCAGCCAAAGCATGTTCACCCCCGAGGAGCTGTCCTCCCACCCTTTCTTGTCCCTCTTTGGAACATCTCCTCAATGGAACGCCTTGGTCTCAGGTGGTGCTGGAGGACAAGCAGTGAGCCTGCTCTGGCTGGCTATCTCTGGCCACGGCCTTCCTCGAGTCCCTCGGGAGATGCCAGAGAGGTCCTGCAGAAGCAGATGGGTTGTCACCTCTGCTTGCCATCCGTCTGTCTTTGCTCCCTGCTGCAGCACACTTGAGCATGCGCTGCCTGAACATTCTCTGGCTCTCCTATGCATGTTCTTGGCAGAGACCTGGAGATCCCTGGAGAGTGGTGTTTCTAAAAAAGATGCTTAGAAACATCGTTTCCAGCAATTTGATCACTTCCTTTCACTGACACCTTCAAAGCAGCCTTTGCTGTTAAGAGGATAAATCAGGCATTTAGAAATGTGGCAGATGGAGTGGGACACAGCAGTGAGTAGGAAGGGCAATTCTGTGTGCTGGACATGAGTATATTTCTCTTTGAGCTCTCCAGGCAGTGCCTCCTTAGCTGTTTCCCAGTACCTGGTGCAGTCTGAGTCCCGAGAGTCCCGTGGAGGTCTGACTGCATCACAGCTGTCCCTCAGCCAGCCAGGGGGCTTGGATGTGAAAGGTCTCTTCTCCCCTGGAAAGCTGAGAGTGCAGCCTGTGCCCCGGGGAGGAGGCAGTGTTCCATGGGATGTTTTGGCACACCTGTGAGGAATGGGTGCTGTGTGGTTTGCTGTCACTGCCCTGCTTTGAGAGCCTGCAGAGGTAAATGGGGAAACCCAGCTCGTGCCACTTTAGAGCTTCCCCCCGGATATTTGCTCTGTGCTGTGTTTTATGCATGTTTAAACAATAAATCCAGAACACTAATTCATGAGCACAGCGTTTAACAGCCTGGGAGAGAGCTTTCCTGGAAGAAGCATTGACTGGCCAAATTTTGCAGAGCACTGCTTATGTGTAACAGACACAAAAGTATATTTGCACTGGAAACCACCTGCTGCACGGGGACTGAGAGAAGGAGTCGTTAGAGGGGCTGGACTGGAATTTAGGAAGCTTGGAAATGGGAAGAGTTGCACATATTTTGCAAACATCTAGGCTGAAGAACAAGCTGCACGTTCTTCTCTTCAAATTCTGCTTCACAGCCGTACTTTTCTTTGTGGAACAAACTCGTTTGCTGGTCACCAGGCATGTACAGGAAAACTTCAGTATGTGCACAGAATGACTTCAGCAGCTGGGCTTATTGTGAGAGATGTACAAGGTGCAGACTGTCTCCTCACTCTTCTCAAAGGGGCGGAAACAAAAAAGCCTTCTGGCAGCTGTCAATTGTCTCACAGCAGTGCATGCTAATACCAGCATCTCACTTCCCCTTCTCAGGAAAAACCAGCTCCTAGCTGGAATCACTGGAAAATGAAGGACCAGATGTCCCCTGCTGAACTGGCTGTCCCTTAGCATCTTTCCCTGGCAAAACCACGACACCAGTGCAGCTTTGTTTTGCTGTTGCAAGACTTCAGAACGCAGGGACTCAAAATGCAGATGCAAGGCTGAGTGAAATTTGTTTCCCGGTGAAAGCCATAGCCCAGTGACTCTGCTGCTTCCCATGAAAGGGCCATGGAAGTGCAGTGTGCCAGCCCCGGGGCAGCACTGCCAGCAGACAGGCATTAGCACTCTCCAGCTGACACTCCAGCCCCCTTCACCACCATTCCAAGGCCTGGAAGAATTTTGGTTGACAAAAAAATAATCCCCCATAAGTACAGAATTATAAAGTAACAAATAACGTGTTCTGTGGATTTGTCTTCTGCTTTTGAGCCCTAGAGTTTGGTGCTTTCCAATTTACTTGGCAACCAGAAGCAAGTTAAAAAACCCTAAGAGTGCTGAAATAGTAATCACATGACTCCAGGAGCTGGGACTTCCAGAAAAACAGAAGTGCAAGTGCCATGTGGCACTGCCTGGGAGCCTGTCCTGCAAACTGGGGATTGTGAGGCTTTCCCAGCAGCTCTGGCCCTATTCCTCCTTTGATCCATGAGCAAGGTTCCCATAGTTACCAGTGGGAAGGACAAGGCAAATCAGATGTAGTGCATGGTTCTGGCTGTGGCCCCTGGTTGTGAAAGTAATTTGGCCTCCTCTGTGTCGTCTGTTTGCCAGCCTTCAGCAAGGCTGGGTATTCCAGGGGAAATGGCCTTTTTTATGAAAAGTGAGATGTGACTGGCCTCAGCTGCACAACACACCGTGTTTATATTTCATTTGTGTCCTCTAGGTCAGGAAAGCTGGTGGGACACCCTGCAAAAGCCAGGCCCACTGGGGCAGAGGGTGTGCAGTGATTTCTCCTAAAGGGAGATTTTCTTCTCTGTAGTGGGCTGTGATCTGCTGTCCCTGAGGGTGGTCCCAAATGTCCCCTGGCTCCTTGCTGCTGTGACTTTACCAACCTCTGCCTCAGCTCTGCTTTGCTTCACGCCCAGGTGGCCTTGCCTGGCGAGGTGTCCCTCCAGCACAGAGGAGATGAGCCCTCGAGTCCTGGGGACAGAGGAACATGGTGTCTGCTGTTATCAGTCAATTTTAGGCCACAAGGACCCGTGTGGCTGGAATTTCTGTGCTCCTTGGCCTTCCCAAGGCACCTTGCAGAAATCCTGTGTCCTTGCTCCTGGCTGACTTCCCCCCTGGCACAGCTGAGGCAGCAGCTGGGTTCTTTTCCCAGTTTCCTTCCCCACAGTTTAGTCTGCTGGCCAGGGACTCACACTGCTGCACACACAGATCTTGCTGTTTGGGCACAGTTTGCTCCAGTTCTTCTGTTTTTGTCTGAAGATGTACGAACCAAAAATGCTCATCCTTTCTGTGCTGCCTGCTCGAGCAGTACTGAGGCAGAAACCAATGCTGCATGCCCTAAACATGGGAACTGGAGCCCTGCATGTAAAGAGAATTTACCAAAAAAAAAAAAAAAAAGGAAAAAGAAAAAAGAAACAAGAAAACCAGATGTAACTTCCTGATTGCTTAGTGGTTATGGGTTTGGGGGTTTTCCTGGATGCTTTGGAGATGTGAAACTGCACCATCTGTAAGACTGGATTCTCCTTTCAAATTTCCATGCTCTCACGTGCTAGTCTCTTACCCCCCTGGAATTTCAAACATGGCCTGTTTAAAAGCTGCCCTGAGCTGAATGTTTTTATCATGTCTTTCTGGATTGTGGTGGTGCTTTAAAATGATTGAAGCTGCTTCTTTGCCACCTTTCTCATGGCTGGAAATCCCCAAGTCCCTTAAGGAAATCTTCTGCTCTTATGGGAAGCTGTACCAGAGTTAACAGCTGTATTTCTATGACCAGTGGCATCAGGGAAGCAGGCAGCAGCTGCATAAGGAATAAGAGGGGTGAGAGGTCTCCAAGACATGATTCAAGAGGAAACATTGCAGGAATGCAAACTGACAAGTCAAGAGGAGACACACATCCTTGCACATCTGAAAGAGTGGATGCTTTCCATTCCTCCTGTTGACATGATAAGAAGTCAGGGGGGTAAAGGGAAGGGACACTGAAAATTCCCTTGTGTCAAAGGAACAGGAAAGTTTTTCCTTTTCCTTTGGCACAAGGAGAAACTTTCTATAGCCATGAGAGTGATGGTGTAGGCAGCTGGGCTGTCTGTAAAGAGGGAGAAGCATGTATTTTATCACTGAAAGGCTTTAAGATCAGGATGAGCAAACCTCAGATCAGGTGTAGATGACCTAGTTCTCAACATCATTTCACCAGAAAAGGCTGAGAGATGAACAGTCAGGAGACAGAGAGCACATCACAAAGAGAAAACCGAGGCTGTGATTAGGCTGAAAGGAAAGAAGATGTGCCTTTAGGCTTTGGACAAAAATTTGGTGTTGCAGAAGAGTCAGAACTTTGGAAATTAGGCCATGCTGGAAGAGCACAGCAAAGTCTAGGTGGCAATACTATCCAATTTCACACAACCTGGGAGCAGACCGACCTTCGTTCCAGGCTGGCAGCCAGTTTCCTGGGTGGATGAGCCATTTAGCTCACGGGACAGCAGGGAAGAGAGCTGATTGCTGCTCTGAAGCCCAGGGTATATCCCACTTGTCTTTTGTCCTGTCAAGGTTTGCTCCAGGCTGTTGTGGTTTAGGAATGGTATTCCCCAGTTGAACACTCCCACAAAAGCCACGTGCTGCTCCCACTCCCCCTTCCAACTGGAGGCACAAAAAGGCAAAGATCATGGGCTGTGAGGGGAACAATTGACTGGAAACAGCAGAGAGATAAGAAAACGAATGGTAACAGTAACAATATTAATGTTAAAAGTGTACAAAAGAGAGAGAGGGATTCACATGCCAATATGCTCATGAGGGAGCCACGTTTTGCACAGGCAGATAGTGATAGAACAATGCTGGTTGTTTTAAACTAAAAGAGAGGAGATTTAGATTAGATGTGAATAAGAAGTTCTTTACTGTGAGGACGATGAGGCACTGGAACACGTTGCCCAGAGAAGCAGTGGATGTCCCATCCTTGGAAGTGTTCCTGGCCACATTGCTAGTGGCACAGCTTGTAATGCCTACAAACTTGTCTTGTTTTGTAGCATTCTTCTAGGTCTGTGCCTCAAAGCATGCTCAAAATAGTCTGCCTGGTTAGTTTTAAGGTAAGAACATTGAAATTAAGGGTAAAAGGCCGAACGCTTTTTTAGTTCATTATTGTGGAGGTACATCTTCAGGATTTTAACACCTTAAGGCCCTTTCCAGGTACACATGAAGATGGTGCTCATATAGACAGGTTTGTCCTGGCCTCTAAAAATGCAATGACTCTCACCAAATCATCTAGAATCTAGAAAGGGTCTGAGTAATTTTTCTAAAATAGTAATTCTTTTTCCTGAATCCTAACCGATGATTGATAACTTAACAGACAAATCATTGCCCACTAAGCAGATTTTCAGTGGCAAGCAGTGCAAAGATTTCTCTTCTCTGACAATAAAAGGTTCACACCCTGCACAGGCCATTCTCCTCCACATGATCCCCACACACATCTCCATGGTCCTGGTACACACTCACAGCAGAGAACCTTCAAGATTAACTCTTTTGTCAAGATTAATTTGGACACATGTCACACTTCAGGGGAAGGGTGAGGTTATCAGCAGGGCTCTAAAAACCTCTTCAGTGTCGGTTACTCTTGCTCTCAAAACTTCACTTCTGATCACATCAGCTCAAGCCAAAAGGCAAATCTCTCAGTTATCTCTTTTCCTCAACCAGCGGCTAAAAAAGTAGGATCACAGAATGTTTTAGGTTGGAAAGGCCTCTAGGATCACGAGTCCAGTTGTTAACCTAACACGCCAAAGTCCACCACTAAACCGTGTCCCCCAACTGCCACATCTACACGTCTTTTCAATACCTTCAGGAATGTGATTCCACCATTTCCTAAATAAATAAACAGGACTCGTCCCCATACTGAGGCCTGGGGAGCGCCCCTAGTGAGGAGAGAAACTTTTTAATGTGTTGGTTTTCCAAGCAGTGCTGTGGGCTAAGTCCAGGACAGAACATGGCAGGAGCACAAGGATATTGTGGTGCTGGACCTTGTTGTGTTAAACCTCTGAGTAATGTCGCCAGAGAGTGAAGCGAGGACACCTCTCGCAGCTGCATGTCTCTCTTTCTGCAGTATTTTTCTCATGAATTAAGGCTACCAAGGAGATTTGGAAAGCATACTAGGATTCCACAAATAATTGGTTCATCAGCGACTTGGAAAAACATGCAGAAGAGGTAAATGCTAGAAGTTAAACTTATCTCCTTGGTCAGGATACAGCTTCTGCCCTGTGCACATGGCTTACATCTGAAAGGTGTCATAGCAGGCAGCAGAGCAGCAGTAAACATCACTATTGTGGCCACTCAGTGAAAGTGGGGACCTGCTTATCCAGATAAAGAAAGGGCAATCCACAGCATCTGTCCTGCTCCCAAACTGGGTGTTTTTCCTGGACAGAGAGTGCTTCCAGAGCCTTGCTTCAAGTAGCTATGTTCTAGATCTGTGAGTTCATCTTGCAATAATAGTTGGCAGCCCAAAGCAATGTAACATTTAGCATGCTTTAAAGGACCATATGGAATAAGTTACACTGGAGTAAAACAAACACCAGCCTCTCACATCCAGTGTTATTGTTAACAACTTACTGGGCTGTGTGTATTTTTCAGCAGCAAGGATGACTCACTGAATAACAGGATAATCCCATGGATCACTAGCATGTTGTGGTCTGTGGCCACAGGAAGGCTTTACTTTTATTGTGTACATGTTGGCAGCCTCAGCACACCAGCAGCAAATCCAGAAGTTTATTGCTGTGTCTGGGGCAGAAGCATGAGATCTCCGCCTGGAGCCTTTCCGTAAGCCAAAGAAATAACACGGGATAATTCTCCTGTCCTGCTTGCCAGGCTGCAGCAAGGGCAGTGAGCTGGGAACGAGGGGCTGGGAAAGTGGCTGTCACCTTGGGTTTGCTTCCCGGCTCCGGTGTGCGGGTGTGGCACACGCCGATGCTGGAGGGGGATCTTCCAGAGAGATGGGATCCCACACCAAAGCCTGGAGGCCTGGTGGCTCTTTTAGAAACAGAGTGGGTTTGGAAGGGTAAAGGGGTTGTAGGGCAAGAGATACATTTGTCCATGAAACCCTCGGCCCTGCAGAAATCTGAGGGATGCCTTAGGTGGACACGCACGACCCCTCAGCTGCTTCATGGCTCCTCAGGCTGCTCTGCCTGAGGCTGGAACCATGCCCAGGTCACTGTGGGCCAGGCCCCTTCATCACCCCACGGAGCTCATGTGCTGTCCCTGCTTCCTGAGGCTTGTTGGGATGGGAGAGCTCCCTGTAGCCCGGGAGGCCTCGGTGGCTGCAGGGCTGTAGCGGCCAGGAGGGGACATGGCTGGGGCTGGAAGGTTATTCAGGTACTGAAGGTACCCCTCACATCATTGCCAGGAGCAGGGGGAAGGGAAACTCTCCTGATGGAGAAAATGTGGCTGGGGGAGCTGTCAGATATTGCTGTTATCAGGGGGGTGGTTCTATGTGAATTGTTTCTTTTCTTTATCTCCTCTGACATTCAGTATTATTGCTGTCACTGTTCATTTTCTTATCCCATTGCTGTTTCCAGTAAATTGTTCTTATCTCGATCGTAATCTTTGCCTTTTGTGCCTCCAGTTGGAGGGGAGAGGGAGCAGCACAGAGTGATTTCAGTGGCTGTATTAAACTGGGGAATGCCATTCCTAAACCACACCAAGGGAGCATTGCTTCCAGGAGGGACTCAAGGAAACCTTTGCCTGGGGGGACATAGCAAGGCAGCAATAGTTTTGCAGGCCCCATTCCTGCACTTTCCATGTTTTGTCATTTTTACACTTTCCTCTATTTTCCTGCTTTTGCTTATATAAGAGGGCAAAAACCTCCAAACTGATGTTCCAGTGAAAGAAGGAACATCTCTCTGGAAGAGCAGGAAATGATGTCTGGTGGTGTCATGCAGGATTAGTCTGCAACCTCCAGGGCACACTGTGGTCTGTGGGATAACCTGGGAAATACCACAGGGACAAAACTTCTGGTGAAACTCATCCTGAGCAGAGCTTGAGAGCCCTGGGGGACTGAGGGCAGGAAAAGGATTTTTTATACTATTCAGTGCATTTTATTCCCATGGGGAGTAAAGCAACCCAAATGCTGAATCTCCTGCCTGGCAGGGGAAAATCTATACCTGAACAGCTCTCTGTGGCAGAAGAAGTTCCTGAGCATTCATCCTTTTTGGTTATTTTGAGCTAAGCCATTAATCATTGTTAAGCTGAGTGGAATCCAAACCAGTCTTCCTACTGTACCTTTACCCAATATTCACATTTTGCAGAATACCAATTCTGTTAGCATTTTCCTTCTCCTATGCCCACCTTTCTCCATAAATAAACTGATGTGGAATCCTCCAGAGTGAAATGTTCCTCTCTTCTCTTCTCTTCTCTTCTCTTCTCTTCTCTTCTCTTCTCTTCTCTTCTCTTCTCTTCTCTTCTCTTCTCTTCTCTTCTCTTCTCTTCTCTTCTCTTCTCTCTTCTTCTCTTCTCTTCTCTTCTCTTCTCTTCTCTTCTCTTCTCCCTCTCCCCCTCCCTGTGTCCCTGGAAAAGACTCAGCTATAGACATCACAAATGGAAACCTGCATTTTATGATAGCAACGTCAGAGTTCAGCATTCCAAGCATTTGGGAAAGATCCTAAAAACAAACATCCCAAACGCAGGAGGAAGTTCAAGCATTAAATATAAGAGAAATCCAAATAGATTGAAGAATGGAAATCAAAATAACTTAAGCTTTGCCCTGCAGTGACCCCATGCAATAAGAATACATTTATGATTAGATAACAGTGATGACTGGAGCCCTAAATAGGAATAAACTGAGTTTTGAAGACCTCCAGCTTTGCTGCATAGTTGCTGTTTTTCCCCTATATGTTACCAGAATAACAGTGAGTTCCCCAAAGGATCAGCTCCAGAATGAATGTCCCCTCATAGGTTCCCTGCTTCACTTGTAAATTGTCAGAAAACACCACCACTACTTAAAGCTGTCATGTTGTTTCCTCTTCCTGTAAGAATAGGAAGATGATATTTTTGCAAGAAAACCGAAGAAGAGAGCTGGACATTTTCAGATTTTTTTTAAGAGGCCTCAATTCCTGGGCCAAATCAGATTTCAATTGGCAAATGGGCCTGCAGGTTTCCAGGCTGGGAGCAGGCACAGCCATTGCACAAAGCCCATTTTGCTAGGACATAGGCAGTAATGTGTGTCTGGCCAGAGAGGTGGATCAGTCTGTCAGCATGTCCTCAGAATCTGCTCCAGTCTTCTGACTTCCTAGAGAAAAGGCAGACATGGTGTCAAACACCATCCTTCCATAAAAACATCGAGGTGTCTGGAGGAGGAGAAGGTGCAGTGGGCTTACTTCAAGTCAGAGCCAGTTTGCAAAATCCTCACTGAGTGAATTCAGGGTGTAGCTCTCCTTGCTGATTTCTTTTTGGGGATGCTCTCTTCTTGGGCACACTGTAAACCACAGAGGTGTTTTGCCTTCTCACACGAAAGTCTGAATTCAGGCACTAACTGTGGGTGTCTGGTGCAAAGACTTTCTTCAGATGTGCTGTGTGAGACCCAAGTGCGTTTGGCTTTGTTTTGTTGAAGCCACTGAGGTTCGGGAGCACAGTGCAGTGCATCCAGAAGCCACCAGAGCATCCAGAAGCCACAGAACACATTCCTGCTCCCTCCAGGTGCCACCGGGGCCAGGACAGCTTTACCCTTGCCAAAGGCCAGCAGGAATAGGCACGGAGCTCAGTTCTGCCCTTGATCCTTCACTCCTGGGGTGTGTGCTGCCCCGAGTGAGCTCGGCAGCCTTGCTGTGAGACTGTGAGAGAGAGCAGAGCTCCCCCTTCCCTCTCTGCTGCCTGCACTCTGGCAGAGAGCGGAGCGTGGGAGGACCTCGCGGCGGATGCTCGGAGACTGCAGCGCTCATAATGACTAGTCACTTCTAAAAGATGTCAGCGATACTATCACTGATGCTTTAGGTGCTTCTTCATGTTCACGGCTGGGCTCTCTCAGTGGGATCCCACCCGCTGCACACAGGGGGCTGAACAAATCCCAGCGGTACCCGTGGCTAATCAATAGTAAATATTAACAGCAATAAATGTTAGTGATAACGCTAACGCCTGGAAATGCTCCTGGCAGAGGGAGGGGGCACAAAGGGCAGTCTGCCTTGGGGCTGGCAACCAAGAGATGACTCATGCCACCAGGGCTTTGTCTACCAGGCCTCACTGCCCCAGGCCCTGGACCAAATGGAAACAGCAAATTAAATAAGTCCCAGCTTCTCCAGCTCCATCCTGCCATCCTCTTCCTGGCCTGCCCGGCACAGCTGTTGGGTAACGCCTTGCTCAGGGAAAGGACAGCTCACAATCCGGGGAAGGGGGGGTGGGAAGAAAAAGGAAAAACTGAGGAAGAATTCTTATCTATCAGCAGGTTCACAGCAACCTGTGAAGCAGGACCATATCCCATAGAAAATGGAAGCAATCTGAGTAAGAGTGAAATGCAGAAATGTTATTTCATAGCATTAGCGCCTACAAGGTTTATTGGTTAGTGACTCACTAGCAATTTAAAAGCTATTTGTTGACCCCAATTATTTAAAGATTGGTTTCTCTGCTAGCATTCCTGTAGGCAGATGGCATGTGTTGAAAAGGTACCTCTCAAAAGAATCAAAGTTTGCCTAGCACAGACAAAGGAAACCAGACAAAGACAAGATGTGTAATTCAGCGAGGGTGAAAGCTGAGGAAAGTGGGAATATCTGTGGAGATGCTGGCCAAATAAGGGAAGATGAGGGCATTGGCCCTTTCAGCTGCAGACTCTGCTGTGGGGTTGCAAGCAAACACTTCCATTATGTTCTTCTTATGCAGGGACAAGGGAAGGCATTTTCATTCATGAATGGAAATGTTTATGACATTTGTGGTCGAGTGATTTCCCTTTACGATCATCCTTCTTATCTCTGGAATTCTCCTACAATTTCAGTCATACTCCTGATGTTATTTTCAGTTCTTTCTGTATAATTTCACTTCACCTGCTCTGATGGTTTTTTCCTAGTCTATTAACCACCTGAAAAATGACAATGCTTTACCTAGAACTTTGCAGTGGGACTATGAATACAATATTTGAACACCTGAAAACACACGGAATGTTAACCCAAAGCCATTCACTAGCATTTAAAGAAAAACCTCATGTTTAACTGTACCACCATATACCAAACCGGATTTTAAGCCAAGGCTATAAAAAGCATTTTTTGTGTTCTTTTTAACAAAACACTTGGTGAAGAAAGCCTCCCTGCCAAGGCTATACTCTGTTTTTGTGACAGTGCCCAATTCCCAGAGCTGACACATTTCTGTGCTAGTTTGAAGGAGACCTATTACTTCAGTACTTTGGAAATATTCACAACAGCACACAGCAGTTTTCGCTGGAGCTGACTTTCACAACACTGTAATGGCAGTTAAAACTGCACCAAAAATCCTTGCACAGGATGTAATCAACCTCAAAACTACAGAGAAACATTGGGAAACTGCCTTCAAGTGCCAAGAAAAACAACAGTCGTTTACAACGAGCTCTTCCTAATGTCCAGTCAGCTCAACCCAAGTGAAACATGTTTCTCAAAACGAAAGTAGCGCAGAGCAGGGAAGAAAGAGCCCTTGGCTTTTGGAATGAATTTTTTCTGAATAGAAATACAGAGAGACTCTGACACTGGCAACCACCACTGACCCTTCCTGCCCACTGAAGCTCTATCATCACCCAGTCTGTGAATCCACTTCTTGAGTGATTAAACTCCTGTTTCCCAGCATTTTTCTCTTGCCTCCTTCAGACACTTGGGAAGTTCCTGTCCCTCCGGCGGCAGGGCTGTTACACGTCATGTTTCCTGCTCAGAGAGCTTAACCACTATCCAGCCCTTGGAGCCATCCCATTGCCCCAGATTTACAGCTTTTCCCAGGATGTCAGTCCAACCGAATCCCCAGGTGTTCCCAAGACATGCCTGAGTTGCTCCTCACTTACCCCAGCCGAGGCTCAGCGGTTGTGGGTCATGCAGAATGGAAAAAAGCCCTCATATGATAGTGTCTCTATATTTACCAGAAAGAAGGGAGCTGGGGTGCTTGTCCTTTAAGTGTCTCTAAAGATGGTTTGCATAGCTGGATCTCAGCTTATCTGTGCTTTTCTGCTCTCGCTTCCATACATGGATCTGTTCCCAACAGTAACTCCAAGCTGTCGAAAAGAAGCTATCTGGCAGCTTTCAGCTTCATCTGACACGTAAATGAGCGCAAATAAATAATTACATTTTCTGCCGTCTCTCCTT